>ML675712.1:1823215-1848847 GCA_007922155.1 Mesoclemmys tuberculata
CCCCTCTCCTCTTCTCCCCTCTTTTCTCTCCTCTTCTCTTCCTCTCCACTGTCCCGCCAGCCTCCTGTCCTCCCCTGTCCTTTTCTTTTCTTTTCTTTTCTTTTCTTTTCTTCTCCAGTGTCCCGCCAGCCCCCCTCTCCTTCCCTCTCCTCTCCGCTGTCCCGCCAGCCCCCTCTCCTCTCCCTCCGCTTTAGAAAGCCGACCCCCGGCGTTGCGTCTCGGGTTCGGATCGGCTGCCCCGGGAGATCCGTTTCCAAACGCGGTCAGCGGCGCGGGGGGCTGGATTAACGTGGGTCTGGCAGTGTGGCCCGGGAAAAGGTGTTCCCAAGTTCCTGGCGGGATCTTTTCTGTTTCAGCTGGCACGGGTTAGCCGTGTGGCCAACTCTGCAACCGGCCGCAGGTCCTTAGGTTCCCGAAGCAAAGAGAGACGCTTCCTGACCGCGGGGGGGAAATCGCTTCAGTGCGATCCTTTTTTTTTCTTCTTTCACTAAAACAAAACCAGTGATTTTTCTTTTCCTTTTCTACGATGAACCATTTGGGGATTAGAGGGGGGAAAGGATCTAACCAAATCTGGCCAGACTGACCAGCAGCAATTTAGTGTCCCTGGTTGTTTCCAAAAGTGGCATTTCCCCCTGAGCAAGGTTTGGTTTGTTTTTAAAATGTAGCATCTCTGAATGTGTTCAATCCTCAGCTCCCCCCATTGTCATGGGGGAACGGGCTGATTATTTTCATCTTTCCCCTGGGGCCTGGAAACCTCCACCAGTGCTTCATTTTATGTTCTTTTCTTTATGTTCAGACTCTGGGAATTGAGAGGGCACCCAGTCATTTGCACTTTTTTGCAGACCAATGCTTAGAATGCAGCGCAGAGTTCCTGTACACCTGGCTTTTCTATCCCTGGGAGCTTGCAGAACCAGCTCCCAACTCCATGCGTCTTCACTGGGCTCTAGTCTAGGGAAATGCATTGACGGTGGCTGATACCTTGAAGTACGGAGATCAGATCTCAGCAGGGTTTGGACTTCCTAGCAGCGGGTAGTGGCAAACACGAAAACTCTATTGTTTGGGCTAATTACAAAAGCAAGGCGCCTTCTCCACAGTTTGGGCGATGCTGTCATTTAGCTGCCGACTGCCCAGGCAGTGAGCATCTGACTAAAGGTAAACGAGAATGCAAGTGACACAAAGAAGCTCTGCATTGGAGCAGGGTGCAACTGCTGTAGAGAGGGTGACATGTCTCTTCCATCCCAACCGCTTCATTTTTTACTCTCCTGGCGGTGTCCCACTCAGCGAAGTACAGGAGTCCTACAATCCACCAAGCCAACATTTTGCATGGTCACGTCCTTGTATCGAGGCCAGACCCCAGTTGCACTGGACTCAATGGTTGATTTACCATGGTGTTCCATAAGAGCATGGTCTGTCCCTTGGTCCCAGCCAACGCTCTCTGGGTGCTGAGAAAAACTAGCCCTCCATGCACAGCACAAACTCCTCAGCTGTGGATTCTAAGGGGATTTTGGTTTCCTTCTTGTTGCAGGCAAGTCCTGGAAAGCTCTGACCCCGTCCCAGAAGAGGCCGTACGTGGAGGAGGCGGAAAGACTGAGGGTGCAGCACATGCAAGATTACCCCAACTACAAATACCGGCCCAGGAGGAAGAAACAGGTCAAGCGGATCTGCAAGCGGGTGGACCCGGGCTTTCTGCTGGGGAACCTCTCCAGGGATCAGAACTCGGTGCCGGAGAAGCGGATCTGCGGCAGGACGGTGGGGGAGAAGGATGGGCAGGGTGAGTACTCACCTGGCCCGGTATTGCAGAGCATCAGGGGCTACAGGGAGACCCAGGCCAGCAGCACCACCATGGACTCCTACCCCTACGGGCTGCCCACCCCACCTGAGATGTCCCCTTTGGATGTGATAGACCCTGAGCAAAGCTTCTTCTCCTCTCCCTGCCCGGAGGAGCATCACCACCCCCATATGACTGGGGCCCCTTACTCTCCAGAGTACTCAACCAGCCCCCTCCAGTGTAACCATCATCCCCTGGGCCCCATGTCCATCCCTCAACCCAGCACCTCCATGTTACCCCCAATCTCCAGCTGCCCTCCTCCTCCCAGCTACTACACGCCAGCCTTCCACCCTCCTAACCTCCATGCCCACCTTGGTCAGCTCTCACCGCCCCCCGAACACCCTGGCTTCGACAGCCTGGACCAGCTGAGCCAAGCGGAACTTTTAGGGGAAATGGACCGCAATGAGTTTGACCAGTACCTCAACACCCCCAGCCACTCAGACCACGGCGGGGTGATCATCAATGGGCACGTCCAGGTGTCTCAGGTTGCAGGTGGCTCACACTCCACAGAGACCAGCCTCATCTCCGTCCTAGCAGATGCCACTGCGACCTACTATAACAACTACAGCGTCTCTTAGGCCGGAGGGAACAGGGCCTGTGGCCTGGCAGAGGACAGACCCTACAGTATTATTGGCATTGTTCCATGTACACAACTGACGGACACCGCTCTCCTCAGGGTCGCCCAGTCTGAACGGAAACAGCTTTGAAGCCCTCCTTCTGTCCTAGGTAACGGATTTTGCTGATCAGACATCCACTGGCATAAATACTGAGTATCCTACTTCAAAAGGTATTTGATGTCCTGCTTCAGAAAAGGTCTGTGCTCAAGTCCCTTTTCCAAGCTGGCTGGCCGCTAACTAAGATCCTCCTACCAATTTATTTTATCAGCATGGCAAGTCTTTGGATGATGGGTCTGGTTTTTCGGTGGCACTGAGGCTCAGCTCCTGACGTCCAAGAAGTTAGGCGCTAAATACCCTCAAGGATCAGGGACAGAGCACCCCACGCTCCAGCTGGAACCCATGCAGATCCTCAGCGCCTCTGAAAAATCAGTCCCTGTGTCGTGTCCTATTTCGCTCTGTGAAGTTGTGGTAGGGATGGAGGGAAAGCACAGATCTGGCAAAGGATCTGGTCACTGTGTGCTGCCTTCCGAGCCCAATGGTGTGACTCTGTTACCGCCCCTCGCTCCACAGCCTGGCTTTTTAGCTCAGGCTGTAGTAACTCAAGTGTTCGGTAATGCGGGTTTCAGGACTGGCTAAGATGGTGGCTGTCACAAGCAGCTATTGCTGTTCAGAGATCAGGTGACGATAAGTATCCTGTTCTCCCATAATTACCCTACGTGAAGAGCTTTAAGCAATGAGAGCTGTGTGGCTTTCATTCATAGCTGGGTGTGTTTTCCGTTGGCCTGGTCTTGCGGTCCCCGTGGACTCAAAAGTTTCATTGAAGTGCCTGGGAGTTTTTGAGTGTACACGAGCTTAAGGACTGCAACTCCGGTGAAGCCACTGGACTCGCAGTCCCTAACGCCAGCAGTGCACTGGGTCCTGTGTCCGCAAAGGCATCTAATCTAATCTGTTGCGCACGCAGCCCCGCTCTGTGCTCCTTTGGCTCCCGAACCTTTTCGTGGATTTCAGTGGGCTTCCTGAGCGTGTCAGGAAGGAAAGATCAGAGCCAAAGAAGGAAGGATCTGGCCCAGGATGGATCCCTGATGTCGTCTCCACCTCCCAGTTCTCCCAACCAACTTTACTGTAAGAGGAGGTTCAGAATAACTGGAACTGCAGTGAGGTGACACAGCATGGGATTGTGATAATGAACTGACTACTAGCTGCTCCAGGGTTAAGGTTGCAGCCAAGTTTCTGTCTGAAGCTAAATTTTGCCCACTCTGTTTAATTCAGCTTGACTTCTCCCCAGAGTTTCATTGATCCTGCTTTCACTGAGTTCAGTGGCCGCAGAATCGGTCCCGGTCCAAGTAAGTTAGTTCCCATATACATAGACGTACTCGTGGCTTTCATAACAGATACTCTGAAGGCCAAGAACCTACGTGACCATATGAGTGATTTTAATATCCCAGCCTGTCTCCTCTACCTACAGCCACAGCTAGAAAGAATTTATCCTGATGAGCACTTTGGAAAAGAGATGGTATGTAGCAGACACATTGGTATCTAGCATCATTTGAAGGCAAATACTTCATGTTTAGCAATGAAATGCCCATTCTTCTTTACTTCAGTATATTATTGCTTGTAATAAAGCTGTACATTGATTTGTATGTTCCATTATTTCCCCTACAGGTTTTGTATTGCTAGAGTTTTTGCTCTTTTTTCATAAAGATGAAATTTTATTTTAAATCTGTTTATATACCATGATTAATCTTAGCATTACTGTATGACATTTGGTTATGATTAGTTAGTGTGGTTATGATTTTCTGGGTTCAATCCTGAATGTGTAATGAATTGCAAATAATAATATAATTGCAAATAAGACTTAAAAAACACAACTTCCCAGGTTTTAAGCTAATACATTCCATCGGTTTTTGTGTGACTCTTATGCATTCTGAATGCGTGTAGATATGAGTTTGCATAAAATATTTAATTTAAATAAATATGTTTTTATACAATATTATCGTTTAGATTGCTGTAGTTGTGGACAAAACTTTTTAAAGGGGAAACATTTATTTTGTTCCATGCTGCGTTGGGTTTTTGTTTTTTTTTATTTCTAGCCAAACTTTTCTACATGTTTTTTTTAAATAAAAAAAAGTCCTGTAGCTATCTTTAAAAATGTGTGTAATACTTTTATACCAGACTAATTTAAGTCATAATTTAAGTATCTTTACCCTTCCCGATGTATCAGTGGAATGACAGTCTCTTTACCTGACTCGGTATTCTTTGCTTGTCCAAAGCGTCCTTCAGTGTCAGTTGGAGTTGTGTGTGGGCAAGGATTTCAGGATCCAATCTGGGCATGATTTTGGGGGACCACTGAAGTTAATGGGGAGTTTGCCATTGACTTGGGAGCAGAAGTGGATCGCACAATATGTGGACTGTTTTGCTGAGTATAACATGAGTCAATATGGCATGATTCTTATTTACACTAAGGACGCTTTACACTAAACATTTACACCCCTTCTGAGCCCTCTTTATGTTGCCAGAGTGATGTAATGGGGCCTTGGTGTAACTGAGAATCAGGACAGGTAGTATCAAAAAGTGAAGCTGTGGGTTAAATGTAACAAGGTGTGAAAGAAAGGACTTTAAAAAAATCATGGCTGTCACATGGATGGGTTTCAAATTGTAACTCTGAACCATAGTGGGTGAAGTTGTACAGGCAAATTCAGATTCCTCTCCACGCAACTGGTGTAAGGGATGAGAGTTTAGCCCTTATTGCGGACTTGGTTCTGCAAGCCAAAACTACCCCCCATTCACCCAAAACTTTAATAGAAGCTTTGTCTTGTAAGGACTTTGGGACTGGGTCCATGGACTCGTACACATCCTTAAGGCCTGGGGCAGGAGCCGATTTTCCAAGATAGCTCGTGATGGGTGCCTATGTATTCTGAGAGGAGTTTTTGGGGAGGGAAGGGTCCAAACTAATCAATTTCCCTGGTTTTATATGCTACAGACTAAACGTTCTTATGACGCCCTAATATTTATACTACAAGCTCAGATGGGTGGCAGACCCAAAGTAAAGCTACGTAGAAATCCATCGCTCGCTACGGCAGCGTCGTCTTTTGTTTCGGTTCCTCAATATACACAGCCCTGTACCTAGGCTGCATATGTATGGTTCAAGTGAGTTTTGACGGGCGTTATGGAACTAAGAGCCTACGCTCAAATTCCATAGTGAGATCTATGCCATGTGGAACACTTTGCACCTTCAATATGTTTTGCGACCATGAATGAATTAACCCTCACAACATTCCTGCATAGTCGATATTACTAACCCCATTTTACCAGTTGGGAAACCAAGGCAAGGAAGAGTTAAGTCATTAAGTAATTTGCCCAATGTCATAGTGAGGCAGGAGCAGCGTCAGTACTAGGTCCCATGTCTCTGTTCTCCTATTTCCGTGCTTCAACTACAATACCGGGCTGCCCCTCAGATTATAGAGTTGACTTCAAAGCACAAGAGGGACACAGCCAGCAAAGGAAATCTCTATCTAGTAAATGTGGAATAGATTCCAAATTCATAGCGTAACTAGGAAATAAACTCCTGCTGCAAAATTAAACCTGGATTTAGGTTTCGAATGTGCCAAGGTTTGGGGCTCCTTTGGTTCAGGAGTTCTCTTCAGCTCCTTGTGAAGATAAGGGGACGCCACGTTCCAAATGTAGGGTGAGAGTTTCAAGAGCGCACGTTCCAGTGACTTGCAACGTGGCTTCCGTTCTTAGGACGGACTGGTGCTTCTGCAAATCCCACCTGACTAGTCCTACTGAACGTCAAAGGGGCTTTTATTTGTAAGTCATTTCAAGTGCTTTCGTAATTTCCTACATGTAGTCTTTCAGCTGAAGTAGTGAGGACTCGTGCATTTAGATCTGGAGATTGCGGATTTAAACTCTGCTGCCAGATTAAGCAAGGGTGGTTATAGCATTACCCCTACTCCAATCAGTATTCAGCCTCATTGAACTAGAGGCTCAAAACACAGCAATAGACATGCTCCCTGTCCCAAACAGCTTGCAATCTTTTTAATAGTAAAAACGCAGCCTGTTTTCCCCTCTCATCTCATAGCCCGAGTCTTGTTTCCTGAAAAGATCTTGTAATGACCATCCAGGAGCATATTGCCATGGGCCCATGTTAGGAGAGGACTTGTCTAAGGAGGTAAGTCTGACAGTGCCCCTTAAAGGCGGTCTAGAACTCTAGTGGGTGCAAGGGTGCAAACTGCTCTTTTGTCATAACAAATCAATCTCATAGCCCAGTAACTATGCAAACAACACACATGCACCAAAGCCCTGCAAGGAAAATTACAGTTTGGGGCTTGTAACAAACCAACGAAGCTCTTCTTATTCTGGCTTGTCATCAGTAATTTATAACTATTTATTACATTATGTTCGTATTTAATGCAGCTATTGGGTCTAATTCTCGGGGGCGCCCTGGAACAGCACCTGGAGCAGTGGGTGCTCAGCAGTTCAGAAAAATCACATCCAGTGCAATTTACCTATTGTTCTTAGGCTGTTACTTGTGGGTTTTTTAAGCCCTTTTATCCATCTTGCAGGGCGGAAGCTAGTTTAATCTCTGGTTCAACTCCACTGCCTTCTGTAGAGTTGTGGAAGGGAAGACTTGTCCCCATCTATTTAAAACAGAATCACGTGAGCAAAAGCAGCATGTGTCACTCACACACGCCACTTGTCAGGAGCAAAACTGGGCCTGAATCAAACACCTTGGATTTTGGGGGAGTTTGGATCTGAATCTGAACGATGCACTGTAGGCAGGCCCAAGCTTTGGGGAAATTTGCTTCCAGATTAGAACCGGCTCACTGGGATGGTTTCAATAGTGGAAAAAGTGGTGATCAACCCATTTCCTGATAGTGTGGTTAACCGCAGCAAACCTGATTTCTCTGTTTTCATCCTATGTCACTAACTTTGTAAAATGATCTTTCTTGGGAATTTGTTTTTAGATCCAGGGCTTGAATGGTCCCCGAATGGCAACCCTGGCACAGTGCCCTATTTACTCACCAAACAGGGCATGAGCAAATGGTAGCCTCCCACTCAGTTCTCCAAGAATGTTTCTTAAATCAGACCTCCAGGGACCGTTTCAGCTCTTTGGGCATGGGGCTCTCTCTCTCTCAGTATGTGTATGTACAGCACATAGCAAAGCAGCACTCCAATCTGAGATGGGGGCAGGAGCTACTGAAAAACAAATAAATAGCCATAGCAAGGGGTAAAGAACATATTTCCGTGTCTAGGTCCGTTCAGTCATTGGCGTCTCTGCTGCAAATACCAGTGAGACCCCAGTATGAATCTATTGTGGTGGTGGCTTTTGCAACCTGCACGTGGGCCCGAAAATGGGATCAGAAAGTAACTCGTTCTGCACCGATGCCCTAAGCACTTATTTCTTTCTCCTGCAGCAGCTGGCCACTCTCCCCCGAACTATGCAGGGTGAGGCATCGTCTTTGCACCTGACTAGGAATAGTTCTCCACCCCCTGCTTCTAAGATGCATTGGTCGTCTCCTCCAGGTTGTACAGGGCGGGGAGTTGAAATGAAAATGAGCTAGGGTAATTCCAGACCAGTCTGTACTGGTGTATTCAGCATAGACCCAGGGCAGGGAAGAGAACTGAAAAAGGCACTTAGGCTGATTCCACGGCTATTAAAGCCCACTGGTTTAACCAGCAGGGTAGCAGTTTTCCACACTAGATTCCAGCTGCGGTCACTATTTTTATTGTCCAAGTTGCAATGTTAGTAATTGTGAGCAATCATGACCGCATCCTTCCCGGATAGCCCAGGAATTCAGTCCGTCTGGGAGTTAATGTGTGTCATGCTCTTGGCCTCCCCGGAGAACCGATTTCCTTTAAATTCATGGAACAGGTGGCGTTTCTTCTCAGTCACTGAGCCCAGCGTCGATTGACCTGCATATGTCCTAACTCAGCTACAATGGGAAAGGGGCGTCTCTGCTTTTCTGTGCCTCGTTGAGTGACACCTGTCCCAATATCATTCTGTCGGAGCGGTCAGAGGAGAGAAGGTTGAGTGAGATTCCACCTAGACATGTTAGCGTCATTTATTGAGCCCTGTCCGTGGGCTCAGCTGGCGTAAAATGTCCTCACTCGCTCTCATCCTGTGTGTTTGGTGCTGGATGTGGCACAGTCCCTCCCCAAGGACACGAGACTCTAAATGGGGCATAACAGTTCAGAAGCACCCTATGCTGCGTTGCCAGCTGAATCCCAAATTGGGGTGAATATTTTCAGTGGCACCCCAGTAGGCTAAACTGGAGAAGAGCAAGGATGTCACATTTGTCCCAGGAGGAGAGGGATTTGCAGGAGTCAGGGCCAGCGTGGATAGCAAAATCAGTGAAGCACAGACAATGTCCCCAAAGGTGGGGGAGAATCTCTCTCACTGGTGTAAGGTGGTGGTCATAACATTTGAAAAGAAAGTGTGGTCTTGTGCTCAAGGAGAACTGGGTTTGTTTCCTGGTGCTGCCTCAACTCCCTGGGTAACTTCAGGCAAGTCACTTAACCTTTCTGTGCCTCAGTTTCCCCATCTATAAAATGGGATTACAATGGATTCCTTTGTCTGGGTTGTCTATTGAAGGCTGCTCTACACAGAACAATTGTGTTGGCGTAGCTACGTTGGTCAGGGGTGGGGGGAAAAAACCCTTCAGTCAGTGCAGGCTACGTCTATACTATGCCAGTATAGTTCTGTAGTGTAGACATGCTCTTATGCTAAGCTCTGTGGGGAGGAATTGTCTCTTATTATGGGTATGTCTTCCCTGGAGCTGGAGGTGTATTTTTCAGCTGAGGTAGATTTACTTGTGCTAAAAAAAATCTCCGTTTAGCTGCAGCTGCATGGGTGGCAAGCTGGGTTAGCTGCTCGGTGTACAACCCCACCCAGGGGACGTAGATGTCAAAGAGCTTTCCAACAGAGTGTAGAGAGCATTGTCCCCAGATTCCAGGTGGGGAAATAGCGAGGTGAAGGGACTTGCCTAAGGCTGCACAGCGAGCCAGCGGCGGTGCTGGGGGGAGACCCTCCTGGTCTTGAGTCCCAACCAGGTGCCCTGCTTTATTGACCCAGGTAAATGCTGTGACCAGAACGGGCTGGTTTTTCTCCTTTTCCTGGGAGCGGCGTCTTGCTGCTGCTGGTGGAATGAAGCTTGTAACACAAAGATCTTCTCCCTCTTTCGTTTCCAGGGCCACCTGTACATGTCCCATAGCAACCCAGCAAGCTCCAGGAGCGCTCCCAGTCTGGTCCAGGAGCGTTTTCCCCTGTGTTAGGACAGCAAGCTCCGGCCTTCCCTTGGTGAAGAGGAGGGAATGAGACAAGCCACTGAGTCTTTTCCTGTTGAGTGCTGCCAATGAGAGCTGCTTCTGCTGCCGGGAGCGGGGGGAGGATGTGTCCAAAGCTGAGTGTTTCCTGCCTGATAACACCAGCCCCTCCTGCCGGATGTTATGAGTCCTGGGCCTACCTTCACGATTCAAGCAAAGGGCTGAGGGAAAGCCTGACTGTTTGTGTCAAGAAAAAATAACTTCTCCCTGCCTACAATTCTGCAGTGCCCAAGCTTTCCAGCTCGCCCTTGCCTCCCTTGGGGCTGTGTGCAAAAGATGGAGCCCCGGGACAAATGAAAACAGGACCAAAGACACAAAGCTGCAGCTGGGTGCCAAAGGGGAAAGCCTTAGAGCAAAGGCACTGCTTGAAACGTGCAAATGGTGGGCCCCCCTCCCTTATGTCTGGCAGCTAAAGACACAGGGTTAAAGGTGGTTGCTATGAAGCAAAGGTGGGGGCAGACCAGGAGCCGGGCTCTGAATGCAATGGGCCAGACTTTGCTCTGTTACTCTGGTATAAAACTGGAGTAACTTCCCTGAAGTCAGTTGAGTTAATCTGGATTAATCCCCATGTTAATGGAGAGCGTGATCTGCCCCCAGTCCCTTTATAATGGGGTGAAACAAATAC
The DNA here is from genome assembly GCA_007922155.1 of Mesoclemmys tuberculata. Taxonomy (NCBI): domain Eukaryota; kingdom Metazoa; phylum Chordata; order Testudines; family Chelidae; genus Mesoclemmys; species Mesoclemmys tuberculata. The sequence continues at coordinate 1,833,609 of ML675712.1, forward strand.
TCCAATCTGATCACTCCAGCTCAAGGGTTTGAAACCCAGATTCCAGTGGGACCTTTCCAGCTAGCCAAGGTTTAGGCGGCAAACTGTGATCCCAACTCAAATCCAGGGCTAGAAATGGGTTTCAGGCCAATCTCGGAAATAAAGGAGGTCGGTAACTATTAAGCAAGGAGAGGGTGGGTGGCAGAAGCATTGTGGGGAGATGGTGAGGGGGGAACTCCTTTCAGGAGGAGCCAGATGGTGGGTGGAGAGGGAATGGCACCAACTGGCATCCAATACAGTAGGCAAGTGCCATAATTTCTCTAGAAATCTGTGAACGCCAGTCCGGGCTGGGCGCTCTTTTTTATTTGTAATTTAGCCTTTTGTGTTGCATCTCCCTCTTTTACACAGGCGGGCTGGGATCCAGACCAAGGCAGTGCCGAGGAAAGCCGATGAAGCGTATGCTGTTCCTGGAGGGGTGTGAAATGACTTTCCTCCTAGCGGGTTGGTGGCTGCGCAGTGAAGGGCCTCGGTGTCATCGATAAAGCAGATCATGAGGCAAAGCCCTTTCTGCGGACAGTCCTTCAGGCTCTGCATCCTCATCTCAACGTGCTTTGCAGAGGTGAGCAGCCTCCTTACCCCAACCTCACAGGCAGGAAAGCGGAGGGGCACTGGCCAGCCTGAGGTCATATAACCAAGCCACTGCAGAGCTGGGGACAGAATCCAATCTCCTGATTCCTTCTGCATTGGCCCATGCGGCCTATGCAGAAAGGGAGAAACCCTGGCCCCTCTTGAGTCAATAGGAACATTGCTGTTCACTTCAGTGGAGCCAGGCTTTCACCCAGAGTGTTTTCGGTTACATAGCGCTGTGCCGGGAAGCTATGTAAGATCGTAACAGTGATCTGGGAAGCCTGTCTTCGGTGGACAGGTGGAGCATTTCAACACAACTCCGCCCTGGGGGGCAGAGGTCTGCCGGTGGTGGGGCACAGCAAGGAGCCAGAGGAAAAGCGATGAAACGGCCTTGAAATAAGGGGGAGGGAAGAGGGGCAACTCCATAGCATTTTCCATCCTCCTTAAGAGCTTGGGGAGCCCATCTCCAGGGACACCGTCCCGGGTGTGTTGTGTGGATTCGGGCGTGGGGGGCATCTGCGGTCAGGTGAGCTGCTGCTGAATCGCAGTCCAGCTGCTGGATTGAGAATTTGCAGTGGAGAATCAGGGTTTACAAAGAACCCTGCTTGTGCTTTGAACTGCCTGCAGCCTATTTACACACGCACACCGCACGTTCTTCCACAAGCACAGCCAAGACACCACCTCCGAGAGACACGCCCTGGCCCAGTGCAGCCCTGACATGTTGTTGTTTGCTTTCATTTGCAGGAGCCCTTGTGCCTGCCATGTCATTCAGCCCCAAGAGCTTCAGAGCTAACAAAACATCAGAAGCCTTCTGTGCGCTCAGGAAGGAAACCTGCTCACGTGACGGGGTTAGTCAGCTTTCTGACTGCTCCTTCTCTAAGATCCCAGGCAGCAGAAGAGGCTGTTGACCAAAAAAATGCCTGAGACCAAATGGCAATGGGAATGGCAGGGTCTGGCTTCCCTTCCTGTCCAGCTGGCTGTTGGGAGCGCACGTCCAGGGGAGGCTAGGGCCCCCTGAAGAGCAGTTTGGCAATCACTCCCTTCTTAACGAGTCTTTTGCCTGGCCCTAAAATCTCTGGTTTTCACTCAGCTCTTCCTGCTCTGAGAGCTTAAAGAAAGGTTTTACCGTTTTCCTGTGAATTTCCTGCAGGTGAAACGTGCTAGATTTATCCTCCAGTGGAGGGAAGTCTTTGCGTTAGCCACAGCTCAGGTGCAATTCGGGCAGGAGCAAGACAAGTTTCTCCTCTCTGCCTCGTTGCATTCCAGACCGAAACCTGCTGAGGCCAATGCAAACACTCCCACCTTCTGCAGCAGGCTTTGGATCGGGCCTCCAACGTCCCTAAGCCCAGACCTGGAGGGATCAGCTCTTGGGGAGAAGAGACGTTGGATTCTCCAGGGCCCCTTAGGTGTCAGACAGCACCAGGTGAACAGATCCTGTTACAGTGCAAATGGCTTGTCCACTGAGAGCGCCAGCGTGGTGGAGTTCAGATTTGTTTCTGGTACTGATTGACGGGAGAACGTTTTACCCAAACGAGCAATGGAAGGAGTCTGGTATCTGGTGTCAGCAGGAGTCAGGAACCCCAGCTTTGCCATGTACCAACTGGGTGACCAAAGGCATGTTTCCCTGCCTCAGTTCAGCCCATGGACGCTGTGTAGAATGACGTCTGCCTCGCTGAGGTGCTGTGAGGGTTCATTCGTTCGTTCATTCATTCAGTCCCCCTCCTGCCTCCCTCACGGCCCCCTGCAGCCTCTAAATCTGCCTCCTGTTCCCCCTCACTCTCCCACCCTCCTGTCACAGTGTCTCTGCTGCACCTCACACTCCCTGTGTCCAGTCCAGGCCCTTGAACCGCAGCAGGGCCACCATTTTTCCTGTGCATACAGCCTCAGTCTAACTGCCAAGAGTGGGAGGTGGCAGCCAGCTCTGTGAAGGGCAGCCTCGCCTCCACGTGCAGATAGACAGTAGGGAAATGGTGCCCATCTTGCTGGCTTTAGCTCCATTGACAGCACGGGGTGTGTGCGGCCATTTTGAACATGGGAATATTCGTGCACCGGGGCCTTTCATCCGGTTTCATGAGATGGGTCAGAACGGCCAGCATCGCTGGAGGGGTGCTAAAATCCCACGCGTCGATGATCCCGAGTCATGGCCAAGGACCCACCGTGCACCCCGAGAAGGCAGATTTCAACAGCCCCGAGTCTTCTAGAGACTAACCAGAGATCAGTGGGAGTGCGGAATGCGAATGCTTTGCTCTGAGGGGCTCAGAGTTCGTGCGCTGGGCCTCACGACCCCCCTGTGGGGTGGGCGTTGCTATTACCCTTTTACAAAGGGGTAACGCGAGGCGTAGCAATAGGGAGTGACCCACACAAAGTCACACAGCCAGGCCCAACCAGAGGCACGAGATGACACCGGATTTCCCGAGGCCCATGCTGCAGGGAAGTCAGGGGAATAAAATGGATCTCAAGACAGTGTGAACAAGAGGAGAGTCGGGCCAGGCATTTATTAGAGGGGTCTCTTGGTTTGCCTCAGGGCTGGAGTAAGTTCTTCAATGACACTCTTTAGTGGCAAAGTCAGACAGCCAGCATTGCACCAGAAAGCTGTTAAGAGGCCAATGAAGTAAAAGCTCCCAGAGCCGTGCTACCAATGTCTCTGCCCTTCCGTCTCCCACATTAATAGCTCACCTGTCACCCAGGCCCAGGCTTAGCTACCTTGCCTCTCCAGCCAGGGCAATGTGAACACATGGGCCAGCATCACGCTATGAGTGGAGTGCTCAAAACTCAGGACCGGTTATGTGGTCTTCAGGACTGAAAAACACAATCCAGGGTTCCTAGGCGTCCATCAGGGATTCCAGCCAAGGGCCGCGCAAACCAGCAGCTCCTCACTTCCTCTTCTTTTGCTTCTCCTGAGCTTTGGTTGTCTTCCTTGCTCGTTCTTCAAGAGGAGGAGGTGGGGGGTAGGGGGAAGGAGGGTTGAGGGTCAAGACCCTCTTCTGAAGTCTTAGCTCCAGGATCTCAAAGGTGGTCTGGATCTCGCTCTGCAGGATCTCGCGGAGAGTTTGGATCTGGGTCTCGATCACTTCCTTCACTAGGGTCTCCAAAATCTACGAAGCAAGTGGAAGAGGAGGAGGCTTGTAGCTCGTTGAATCTCTTTTTGCTACCTGCATTACATTACAAATGGGCCATTCCCTTTGAATGGGCACCGGGCCAGGCTTGCAGCGAACGGAGGTGGTGGGGGGAGCAGAAAAGGTGGGGAGATGCCTTCTGTGTAGCAGTCTTTCCCTTCCCCCCAACCTGGTGGAAGGCCCTTCTGGGTTGCTCTGTGAGGCTTCGCATCTGCTGGTGGAGAGGGTGCAGGCCTAGGCATGCTCAGGAGATGGCCATTCTCCAGAGCAGCACCCGCCACTTACCCCAGCAAAAATTCTCTGTATGAGTCATTGATGACTCTGAAACCACAGGGAGGGGAGGGTGAACACATGGGCATACTGCTCCATAGGACCCATGGTGCCAAGAAGATTGGGGAGCAGCTGGGAGACAGGGCGTTGCATTTATTTTCTGTGTAACCGAGGCCTCCATGCAGATGGCCCTGGCCACCACCAGGTCTCCTGAGATCTACCCAGGTTGCAAGGGATTCCTGGGGTCTGTGGGCCAACTCCTGCTCGCCCCAGGTTATTTTGCAGGGAGGAGCAAAACCACCCTCCACCCCAAAGGGGGAAACTTGAAAGAAACTTGGAGGGAGTCCTGTATATGGGACTGACTCACATAAGGGACGTGCTGTGCTTAAAGAACCAGTTGGACCTTCCTGGTTGCTCGTCTCTGCTGCTTGCGTGAGTTCCAAAGGCGATGGCTGCTTTACTTGAACTTGTCAGCCATTGCCAACAGAGCAATTAGCCACACACGCCTTACTGTACGTTAATCCCACGAGACAGCTGGCCCAACAATAAAAGTGCCTCATTAGAATTTAATTAAATTTCCCAAACGATTAGCTCCTGGGCTGAGAACCTGTAGCACAAGCTGAGGCAGGTTCATTTATTTAGTTTTCCCTAAGCGTTATAAACACTTCACAGCTGGTTATAAAATAAGACAGGATTTGGCAGCCCGGTACCCACCTGAGCTATAAAGAGCCTGAGTCTGCGTTTTTTTGCACACCCAAGATTCTCATTGACTTCGGTGAGAGTTCTCGCGTAAGCGCTGCACAATCTGGCACCAAAATACTTGACTGTGATGAATACAGACCAGGGTGGGATCAAGGATGAAAGGTGTGTTCATAGCCTCAGGACCCTCACCTCTATTAAAGGGCCACTGGCCAGTAATTTAGTTCCCACCACTTAGTCTTGGTAAAAGAAACGGTTTGAGCAATCCCGACACAGCGGCATTGTGAGAGGAGGGGAGAACAGGAGAGTTGAATATGAGCGGTCTAGTTTCACTGCCTAAGCTCAGTAAAGAGCCAACACGCAGCATCCATGGAGGACAGGACTTTTAGTGCAGCTTTTCCCAAATGAAGTCAGTTTAATGAGGAGTTATTGGTGCTGCAAGCAAAGAGGATCTGCTTGTTTAAATACAATGAGCCAAATCCTATAGTCTTTACTCAGGTGAAACTCCCCTGAGGTTCAGATCACAGCTTTTGGTCCAACGCTTTTCTCACGACACACTCCCATCCACTGATACACAGGTCACTGAGGTAAGGAGCTGACCTTTGCCATGCACCCCTCCCTGCTGAGATCACAAACCAAGTAAAACAAACCAAAGCGCCCTCCCCACAGGTGTGGATCTAATGCTCCCACAGTGCCTGGAGAAAAAAATCTGCATCGGTAAGCATCAGTGCCAACAGAGCAAGCGGCATCTCGATCTTTTGTGTCAGAGCGGATCATGGTAAGATATGTTTTGTTACCTTCGGATTTCTTTGCTGTATGCTTTATTTAAAACCAAACAAAACAGAGGAACATTACCCCAGTGTGTAGAATGCCTTCCTGGGCCCACTGGACTAGCCCTTCACCCACTTGTTACTTCTTCAGAGCATGTTCCATTCCCTGCCACTATCCTTCTGGGTGACCTTGGGCAGGTCACTTAACCGTTCTGTGCCTTATTTTCCCCATCTGTAAAATGGGGCTAATGATCCTGACCACCTTTGTAAAGCACTTTGCGATCCGTTGATGAACAGAGCTACGTAAGAGCTAGGTCTCATTAGCTCCATCCTTACTAAAACTTCACGTCTCCCACAATGCCAAGCCGTCTGGTGGTGTAAGCTGGGTAACTATGTCCTCACATCTGCCACTCATGTCCTGCCTTGGCACGTCCCTTCATTGCGCAGGTTATGCCCTCGTTGGTCTGCCACGGCCATCCTTTGGGGTTGTATTCTCCAGCCCTTACTCACATCAGTTCCTTGCTCTGCGAGAACTCCCACTGACATCTGCAGAAGGGCTCACGCAGTAATGTACTAGGCAGCATGGGCAAAGGTGACCTGTAGAGTTTAAGATCTTTGGGACAGGGACCTGCTTTTTGTGGTATTTCGAAGGAAATGCCTAACATGCTGTGGATGCCCCAAAATAATAGTGAGCGAGTTGACGGCACGGCTGCCCCTTTTGGACCCAAGTTGCCTGATGACATTTGGGGCCGGTGAGTGTTCCTGCTGGGAGCAGAACTTGGTGACAGGTGTTTGTTTGCTGCGGTGATATTTATTCATGGGGAATGTAGAGTTGTGCTCTGACTGCAGAAAGAATCGAATAAAAAGGAAACGGCTTCTTTTTGCTCACAGCACCTAGAACGCTCTTTTCAGCCTTCATCCCGACCCTGAGACCCCTTCTCAGGTTTCTTCTCGAGTCAGCCCTAGTCTGGTCTTGTCTGCCTCCCAGTTTTTGTGTGATGTCTACACACACACCGGCCCTTCCCCCAAGGCCTCGCCCAGGCTCCATCCCTGCCTTCCACATGCCACCAGGGGAGGAGTCGGCCTGAAGATTTGGCCGCTTCTAATCTGCATGTGGCAGAGACGGTAGATCCAGCCTGGGATGGACCCAGCGCCACCCACCAGCATCACAGGGGATGCAGCCTGAGGCCCAGCGTGGGCAGAGCATGGGCCCGTGCTGGGCCAATTACTCCTGCAGTAGTGTGTGGAGGCTGGGGGTGGCGCGGCGGTGGGGCAGAGAGGCAGAGGCGCTTCTGGTGGTGACTGGTTGGGGAGGCTTAGCCTCCCGCAGCCTATTATACCTGCCGCCCGGGTCCAGGGGATTTTAACTCAGCCCATAACAAGGATTCACTAAGCTCATAACAGTACTGACACTAAGGGTGGGAGAAAGCCTCTTCTCCCATACTCTGGGTCTCCCAATGGGTCGTGGCTTCTCTGTGTGTCTCTCTCTGGAGTGGGGAAATATCTATAGCTTGAGGTTTTGTACAGCATTGTGCACACTGCAGTGATCATATAATAAAGAAGTGGCTAAACTTACTGACCCCCCCCCCAAGGCTCCTTTCTGTTGGGCAGAAGCCTTTAGCTCCACCACCCTGTCACAGAGCAAAAGTTCCAAGCTCCCCATCCCAGTCTGGTAGGCAGAAAATGGGGTGGACAGAAGGGGCTCCACAAACCATGCTTAAACTGTACAAGAGCTGCAAGCGGCTCACGTGCTACTGTTTGGCCACCCCGACAATCCCTGAAGAGAACTGGCGGGCAGAGTACACACTCCTTAGAGCTGCTCTTTTAAAAGTGCCTCTGGTTACTCTGAGCTGAGCAAGCAGTGAGCGTTCAGTGAGAGTTTTCAAAGTGTGCTTTGTGCCAGACTGAAAAATCATAGAAACATAAAATATTAGAGTTGGAAGGGACCTCAGGAGGTCATCTAGTCCAACCCCCTGCTCAAAGCAGGGCTACCCTCAGCTAAATCATCCTGGTGAGGGTTTTGTCAAGCCGCAGCTTAAAAACCTCTAAAGATGGAGATTCCACCACCTCCCTAGGTAACCCATTCCAATGCTTCACCACCCTCCTAGTGAAAAACTTTTTCCTAATGTCCAACCTAGACCTCCCCCACTGCAACTTGAGACCATTGCTCCTTGTTCTGTCATCTGCCACCACTGAAAACAGCCTAGCTCCATCCTCCCTGGAACCCCCTTTCTGGTAGTTAAAGGCCGTTATCAAATCCCCCCTCATTCTTCTCTTCTGCAGACTAAATAGGCCTAGTTCTTTCAGCCTCTCCTCATAAGTCTTGTGCTCCAGCCCCCTAATCATTTTTGTTGCCCTCCACTGGACTCTCTCCAACTTGTCCTCATCCTTTTTGTAGTGGGGGGCCCAAAACTGGACACAGTACTCCAAATGCGGCCTCACCAATGCTGAATCGAGGGGAATAATCACTTCCCACGATCTGCTGGCAATGCTCTTACTAATGCAGCCCAATATGCCATTAGCCTTCTTGGCAACCAGGGCACACTGCTGACTCATATCCAGCTTCTTATCCATTGTAACCCCCCAGATCCTTTTCTGCAGAACTGCTGCCTAGCCAATCGGTCCCCAGTCTGTAGCTGCGCATGGGATTCTTCCGTCCTAAGTGCAGAACTCTGCACTTGTCCTTGTTGAACCCCATCAGATTTCTTTTGGTCCAATTCTCCAATTTGTTTAGGTCCTTCTGTATCCTATCCCTCCCTTCCAGGGTATCTACCACTCCTCTTAGCTTAGTGTCATCTGCAAACTTGCTGAGGGTGCAATCTACCCCATCCTCCAGATCATTAATGAAGATGTTGAACAAAACCGGCCCCAGGACCGACCCCTGGGGCACTCCACTTGTGACTGGCTGCCAGCTAGACATGAAGCCATTGATCACTACTCGTTGAGCCCTTTGCACTAGCCAATTCTCTATCCATTTTATAGTCCATTCATCCAACCCATACTTTTTTAACTTGCTGATAAGAATACTGTGGGAGACCGTATCAAAAGCTTTGCTAAAGTCAAGGTATATCACGTCCACCGCTTTCCCCACATCCACAGAACCAGTCACCTCTTCATAGAAAGCAATCAGGTTGGTCAGGCATGACTTGCCCTTGGTGAATCCATGTTGACTGCTCCTGATCACTTTCCTCTCTTTTAAGTGCCTTAAAATGGATTTCTTGAGGACCTGCTCCATGATTTTTCCAGGTATTGAGATGAGGCTGACCGGCCTATAGTTCCCTGGATCCTCTTCTTCCCTTTCTTGAAGATGGGCACTATATTTGCTTTTTTCCTGTCATCAGGGACCTCCTCCAGTTGCCACGAGCTTTCAAAGATAATAGCCAATGCCTCTGAAATCACATCAGCTAACTCCCGCAGCACCCTCGGGTGCAGTGCATCTGGCCCCATGGACTTGTGTATGTCCAATCTTTCTAAATAGCCTTGGACCTGTGCCTTCAGCACTGCGGGATGTTCACCTCCCCCCCATTCTGTGCTCGCCTACCCCTAAAATGAGACTTGGTAATGGATCACCAGCCAAATTCTGCCCTGGGTCTGTCCCCCAGTTTCCCAGGGAAGGTATTCGTTAACTCTAACGGCATGATATAAGGTGTAACTGAAGGCATCATTTGCTATGGCACCTCTTCTATCGATTCAGAAAGGCAGTCTTCTGCGCTTGTTTTCTAGGCACAATGGAGTAGGAGCATTTGCAGAAGGGGAACTGGAATGCGAGTTTGGCAGTGGCTTTTGGATAGGGAGCGGATGAGACGGTTGGAAAGAAGATAGGGGAGACTAGGCATGATTTGAAGGTGCCCCCGGGACTTATTCACATTGTTAGCTCTTTGGGGCAGGAACTGTCTTTTGGTTCTGTGGTTGTACAGCAGCCAGCACAGTAGGGCTCTTCCATGCTGCCACAGCAATAATAGTAATGAATTAATACCACTTTCCTGAGGTAGCGATACTGAGCACTATAGCTAGTCCAAAAACGTTGCAATGACAAAATGGCTTTTCGATGTGAATGTTTAGTTTTGGTTGAAATGCCCCATGTTTCGATAACAACCAGAAATCAAAACCTGAAAAAATGGTCAGCCAAAGTTTTCAGGTTTTGGTATTTTTTTTTAAGCCAAAAAGCGTTTTTCAAAAACTATAAACGTTCCCGTGTTTTGGTTTCAGCTTTTCACGGAAAAAAATAAAAAATGTCCTCCAGAAAAGGCTCGCCATTTTCCAACTTGCTGTTGGGACTCCCAGGCATTCTGGGGCTGGACCTGCCCTTCCACTCGCCCCCTGATGTTGGCACTTCCTTTACAACCCCTTCTTCTGCCCTGCTTCAGTTTTCAGTAACTCTCTTATAGTTTCCACTAAGGCAAAGGGAAGAGAAGCACAGGTTCACTAAGTCAAGGAGACTTAGTGGACTTCGTTGGGAGCTGGATTAGACAAGGAACGCCCTTCCTTACACTGCAATGTAGGGCTTGAGCCCAAACCGTCCTTCTGTCTACACACAAATCTCTCAGATTCAGGCTTGGACCCAGGACCCTGTGGGGGTGGAGGGCTCAAGCTTGAGTCAAGCTGGGACCCAGGGTTTAAGCTCTATTGCTTTGCAGTATAGATGCAGCCCCCCATGACTTGTGTCCTCAGAGTCTGCCAAAAGTACCCCACAATCCCACTGGCTAATTTCCTTTGTCCTCTCTACTCAAAAATCGTCAGTCAAATCCAGGAAAACAGAAGCAACCCCCCTTGGTGTAATACAGCAGCTCAGTGAGCCAGCATTTAACTCTTCCATTGTTTTCTGACCTCCCTTCTGAAAAACGTCTGCATTTGCAGTGAAGCCTGATCAGAAGTCTTTTGCGTAGCATGCTGCTTTGTGGTCGGAGGAGCACAGCCAGATTTTGGTGACTCCCTGGTGCGAGGACAGCAAGACAATGGATTTTAGTCAGAATATCAGCAATGACCAGGCATATCAGCAAACAGCAAAGAAGCTGGCAGTGTTGGAAATTTATCAGATCCATGACCTGTGCATGGAGAGGATTAACTGGCTCAAGACCAAGTACTGGAAAGCCAGATACATGGATCTTCGGTGGAAGAGCGCAATAAAAGCCTCATCGACGTCCTAAACCTAAGCAGTCAGTCTGGTCTGCAGCTGAACAAGAGAAAGGTGTTCTCTGCCTACCCCAAATCAAGTAGCTAGCTTACTTCTTGCACAAGTTCTGGACCCTCTGCTGGTCATCTCAGGTCTACAAGGTGAAGTGGTTCCATCAGTTTGTGGTTATGGGCCTGCTCCAGAAGTGTCAGTCTACGTAAAGGGCGTCAGCAGCTCGAGTCGGTCATGCTGTGTCCTCCTTCTCGTCCCGCTCCAGCAGAAGCTCTGTTAGGTGCCTTCGGGAGGGCAGAAAACTCTGCCAAAATGTCCACCAGCATTCCCGGAAGGCCTGCCTGTTTGCTGAAACAGGAGTGAAAGCACAAGCGAAAGAACTTCTTCGAATGGCAGCTCCTCCGCTATGTGAGCTCTGGTTGCTGCGGGGGCTCAAACCAAGATGACTCCTTGGCAGGATGTGTTGGTGGGCTGTTCGAACTTCCTGGGATGGCAGGGTGGATGGCCAAGTTTTCTCACATTGCACCAGTGCCAAAGAGCTAGAGGGACCACAATGTTGGGAGGTAACTAGGAAGTCTGGGATATGAGTGGTTTGACTTTGGTCTGCATGCTGCAGTGTGGACACCAGCGCCCTGGGTTAGAAAATGTTATGGTTGACAATCAGTGTAAACACTCAAGCCCTGGGGTTTTCTAACCCATGGTTCACTGACTGGCAATTGGGAGACACTCAAGTCCTGGATTCTCTAACCCAGAGTCCACTGACTCAAGTTCCAGTAACCCTGGGCTTACATTGCCGTTTAGACCTGCCCTAGGTGGAGCCTGGTCTTGTACTGGGATAGGCAAGGATACGATGCAGGATCAAATCGGAACGCCCCCAAATTAAAGGTCGGGAGTGTAAAACTCTCGTGCTCAGGCGGGGTTGAAGCTGGGGTTTTAGTTTGCGCCCATCTCTGTCACTTGCCAAATGCTAGAAATAAAACTTCCCAGCTTCTGTCGAAATACCTAAGGATTATCAGAAGTAGGAAAAACCTTCATGGACGTGCAATGGCTTCCTGGCCTCCCCCGGCATGTCTCTGGGGCATATTGTCTCAGAGGCTGGTGACAACTGAGGTCACAGAAGGTGAAGTGATATGCCCAAGGTTACGGAGTGAATCAGTGGCAAAGTCAGGAGCAGAACCCAGGTTTCCTGATTTGCAGTACCCTCGCCCGTGGAGCACACTGTATCCCTCTCAGTATGAAGTGCCCTTTTCTCTACAGCTACTACAGTGTTACCTGTCTGTTGAGGATCTCTGCTTGTGATTTCAGCTCATCATACACTCTCTGCAACATATGCTCCTTCTCCAGCTGTAGCGTCTCTCGGACGAGCAGCATGTTGGTACGTTTTTGGACCTCAGCAGCCGAGAGGGCAGCCAGTTGCTGCTCATGCTGCCAGACGTCAGCACAGATGCCTGCCATCAGCGGGAGAGGCTGTGGTGGCGCACAGATTTCTAGGCAGGCAGACGTCTGTTCGATGGCTCTTTCCCGGCACAACACAAACTGGTAGAGCGTATAGTGCCTGAGGAGTGTGTTATAGAAGTAATCGCACAAGACGCTTGGTTTGAATGGACTCAGCTTTGGCTCACACACTGCAAGTTTATTCTTTAGGATGTGGATGGCCTGAGCAATGGGTAAACCTGGAGAGAAAAGAAATGAAAACGTTTTTAAGTGACCCCCTGCGAGACCCTTGTAGCAATCGGCATGCCATTTTGGTACCACGCTGTTTAAAGGAAGAGGTGGTTAGCACCAGCCAATATTTGTTTTGGGGGAAATAAATTGATATTATTATCCCACACTATTGACGTCTAATCTTGTCATGGGGGAAAGATGGGAAGCTGCTGTTTCGCTAGGACTGTTGTTATAAAGATGCCATAGACCAACAGGGGTGTATTGTACAGGACACAACAACTGTGGTTGAAGGATTATATTGATTTATACAAGAAGGGCTACAACTTCAGCCAGGAAACTTGCAACCAGTTACACTGACAAATGTTTTTGGCAGACAATGATCCTGTTGGGTTATCCCCACTCCCGTATTTTACACTGCGATGGTGTTGATGTGCATTTGAATCATTTACTCGAGGGAAGGGGAGTTTTTGTGACAGACGCATGTAACTGATCAAGGGGTGACTCTGTTCAACTGATTCTGCAGCATACACTTGCCTCTTGTTGAACTGCCTTTGATATCATATTGTGTGTTGCTGCTGTTGTTATTTATTACGTGTGTTACCATCGCAACTAGGAACCCAGCCCTGGTCCAGAGCCCTCTTGTGCTAGGTGCTGTACAAACACAGAACAAAAATATAGTCCCTGCCCTAGAGAGCTTACAACCTAAGTATAAGACGAGAGACAATTGATGGATATAGAAAGATCAACGGGGAAGTATAAGGAAACAATGAGACAGTATTGGTCAGCATGATGGACAGTGGTTTCTGCGCACCAGTGGTCTAACTGTATAGGCCTAATGTTTATGTCAGACTGTAAACCAAGCCTATAGTCATCTGGTATAATGGTATCTGGAGGGATCTATTTCTGTGTTTACTTGTCACAATGCTTTAGAAGTGACAATCTCTTTGAAGACTCTTTAATTCCTCTTAGACCATTTAGGACCTGAGGCTGCTCACACCAAAATCAAAGACAAAACCCCCGTTGTCCTCAAACGGGGCAGGACTCGGAGTAGGACGTAATACTCTTGTGACTGGATATAGAGGCTCTACTTGTTTTTCTGCAAGCAGGTAATTAACTGCCTGATCATTCCCCCTTTCGGGCGGACAAGAGTCAAGGTTGGGGACTAAAGGCCCAGCCATCGCTTCAGAAGGAATTCAGGAAACTTGGCTAAAACCTTAAAAAAGACAACAGTGAAACCTGTAATAAGTGACCCACTCCAGGGACCAACTCAGATCAGATGCTTGACTGAGATAAAACAGAATCATTCTCAGCACGTTGAGCAACACTTTGGGGGCAGTCTCACTGGTTTAAAAGGGTGCCCTCTTATTCAGTTTCAGTTATTTGTATCCAGAATGGGGAAAGGTCTTTGAGAAGGCCTGTGGTGAAGGGCTGAGCTGTAACTGGTTGTGAATAGGCCTCATCTATTCTAACTGAATGGACTTTGTTAGCACTTGCCCTCCCCATCGTTGTTTCTGACCCTTGGATCTATATATTTAGCTCCGACCTGTGATTTCCACTTCATGCATCTGATGAAGTGGGTTGCAGCCCACGAAAGCTCATTCCCACAGAAATGTGTTAGTCTTTAAAGTGTTACAGGACTCTCGTTGTTTTAAAACAGGCTTTGTTTCTCTTATTGTAGCCTTTGCATGCCATAAACCTTGAGGAGAGAAGCTGCTGGCCAAAAAGCATTCATTGATTGCAGAGCCAGCTGACCTTAATCCCTACACAGCCTGGCCAATGACGGTATGTTGTTATTGAGAGCTTTATGGCCATATACAGACATTGTAATGTTAAAACCCAGCAAAACTATTAAAAAGGGAAAGATTCGACTATACTCTGTCTCTCTTCAAAGATTATTACTGGCATTTTTGTGGGGGTAGAGAGAATGGGTGGCAAACAAAGACAAATATAACACACAATCATACAGAAATAAATATTAAATAAAAATGCCCCCCAGTACTAAACAAGTAGGGAAATGCCATGCATTGGATGCAGCTATAAAGAGAAAAGTAGAGCTGGTCAAAAATTTTCCAGTGACACTTTCCCCAAAGAAAATGTTTGTTTAACTGAAGCTAAAAATGTCAAGAAAATTATCCTTTTAATGAAAAAATGTTTGGGGTTTTGATGAAAATTTTCTCGACACATTTTTTTGTCCGATTTTAGCTGCAAAATCCCCACTTTCTGTCACTTTTGAACTCTTCTCCCCTTTTTCGCAGGAGGAGGAATAAAAGCAAAACAAGAGAGACAAGGAGGAGTGTTATTTTCTTGCTAAAATTAAAGGTTTTGGAATTCTTCAAATTTTTCTTTGAAAATTTCAAAAAATTAGAAGTTTTCACTTAAAACCCTCACATGTGCACAAACAAATCAAACAAATCGAAAAATATAATTTCTTTTGCTTTGTTTGTGTGTGAAATATATTTCCTTTTTTCAGTCAGCTGCAGCAAAGCGTTTCTTGACTAAATATTAATGCTAATAATGCAATTCCCTCATTTTGAGGGACAGATTTATATCGTGTAAAGAAGAAATTCCAGAAAAATACAAAATGTTCAATTATCAAGCTTTCTTGTCTGACAAACACCCCTCAGAAGTAACATAAAAACAAATGGACTGCACAGTTAATATCCTGTGCTAAGTCTTTATGGATCAATTAGTACATGCGATGAAGAATATTGTTGTTACTACAGTGCCATTATGCAGAATCACACAACGCTTCCCACAGACTCAGGAGACCGGGGTTCAGTTCTTAGCTGTGCCATAGATTTGCTGTGGGACCTTGGGTAAGTCACGGAAACTCTCCATAGCTCAATTTTTTCAGTGTGTAAAATGGGGATGCTTCCCCACACCGAGATATAATGAGGATCTATTGAAATAATGTTGGTGAGGTGCTCAGACGTTATTGTGATACGAACTAGCTAGCTAGCTCATTTCTGCCAATCTGCATGAAGTATG
>ML675712.1:1857941-1902498 GCA_007922155.1 Mesoclemmys tuberculata
AACATGGCGTTTTACATACGCTGGGGTCCAATGTAATTCAGTGCCCTCACATGGCGTTTTACAGACACTGGGGTAAAATCTCCCCTTAGCTACACAAATGCAACCCTGACGATCCTGGAGAAGACCTCAGAGGGGTTACACCAGTGTGAATGATGGGACAAAATGGACCATTAAATGATTAATCTACACGCCTGTCTTGGAGAGATGCTCAAGACATGAGAGTTCAATAAGGACACAGTGGAATTCTTGGGATCTATCATCTTTCCTGAGGGATTCACCATGCATCTATGTAAAGTGATGGCAATATCTGCCTAGGCCACACCCATGGCTGCATGTGGGGTGCAGCAATTCCTGGGGTTCACCAGTTTCTACTGGTGATTTATTAAAGAGTTCTTTTGGCCTTGTTGCACCCATAATGGTGCGCCAGTTTGCCTGGTCCACTGAGGCTCATTCAGCCTTTGATTGACCAAAGAGATCATTCACTTCAGCACCCATCCTGGTTCACACACATCCCACTAAGCTATTTATGATCAAAGTTGATGCCTCTAATTTTGCCACAGATGCAGTTTCATCTCAACAGGAGGGCCGTCTTAACCAGCTCCATCCCTGTACCTTTTATTCTCAGAAGCTAATCCCGGCAGAAGAAAATTACAATACTTGGGACAAGGAGGTAGTGGTGATTAAAGTGGCTTTGAGGAGCAGCACAACTTCGTAGAAGGAGCCCAATTATCGGGCCAAGTCCTGATGGTCCACAGAAACCTGGAGTACCCATGGATGGCTAGATGCCTTAACCAATGCCAGATCTGCTGGTCCCTCTTCCTCGCTCGCTCCAATTTGTGGTAACATCACCCAGGAACAAGAAATGGGAAGGTGGATGCCCTAACCTGAAAAGAGGAATATCTTGAACCAGTTGGAGAGCCTTCTGCACGTGCTCAAGTTGTGGAACTTTATCAATGGGATGATCGACAGCAGTCTGACATCCTCCATCTGCTCTCTGGTGACCTGTTCACAACCCAGATCTGCCAGATCCTGAACCCTGTGGGTACCCAACCCAATTCCAATATTTCAGCTCTCGTAAACATGATACAGATGCAGAACCAGGCAACCCCGTGAGACTTGCTCCATGGCGCTGCACTCCTAAGATGTGTCAGCCCAGCGCTAGATGGAGTGCATCTGCTGCGAGTCTCTGCGATGACTACAATGCTGAAAAAGAACTTCAAGAGCAGGGCTCTTTCCACGCCTGGACAGATCTTGGAACAATGGGCTTGATTCTGCTCTCTTTTATAGTGGTGTAACTGGTGCGCCCTCTCCTGAAACATTGTGTTCATGTCTGGTCACTAGGGGGCTACATGGGGATAACTGAGCTCTGGAATATTAACTCCCCCAAACATTTAGGCCTTCTCCTTCCACCAGTTTTACCCTGGTGTAATAGCATTGCCCTCCATTCTTTTGATTTACCCCAGGGAGAGAGGAGAATCATGAAGCTGGAGGCAGTTCCCATTAAAATCATAGAATCATAGAAGGTGAGGGTTGAAAGGGACCTCAGGAAGTCACCAAGTCCAACCCTCTGCTCAAAGCAGGACCAACTCCAACTAAATCATCCCAGCCAGGGCTTTGTCAAGCTGCACCTTAAAAATCTCTAAGGATGGAGATTCCACCACCTCCCTAGGTAACCCATTCCAGTGCTTTGCCACCCTCCTAGTGAAAAACTTTTTCCTAATATCCAACCTAGACCTCCCCCACTGCAACTTGAGACCATTGCTCCTAGTTCTGTCATCTACTACCACTGAGAACAGCCTCGCTCCATCCTTCACTAGGGGAGTGGTAGATACCCTAGAAGGTAGGGATAGAATACAGAGTGACCTAGACAAATTGGAGGATTGGGCCAAATGAAATCTGATGAGGTTCAAGAAGGACAAGTGCAGAGTCTTGCACTTAGGATGGAAGAATCCCATGCACAGCTACAGACTGGGGACCAACAGGCTAGGCAGCAGTTCTGCAGAAAAGGACCTGGGGGTTACAGTGGATAAGAAGCTGAATATGAGTCAGCAGTGTGCCCTGGTTGCCAAGAAGGCTAATGGCATATTGGGCTGCATTAGTAGAAGCATTGCCAGCAGATTGAGGGAAGTGATTATTCCCCTCTATTCGGCCTTGGTGAGGCCGCATTTGGAGTATTGTGTCCCGTTTTGGGCCCCCCACTACAAAAAGGATGTGGACAAGTTGGAAAGAGTCCAGCGGAGGACAACAAAAATGATAAGGGGGCTGGAGCACAAGACTTATGAGGAGAAGCGGAAGGAACTAGGCCTGTTTAGTCTGCAGAAGAGAAGAATGAGGGGGGATTTGATAACAGCCTTTAACTACCTGAAAGGGGGTTCCAGGGAGGATGGAGCTAGGCTGTTTTCAGTGATGGTAGATGACAGAACAAGGAGCAATGGTCTCAAGTTGCAGTGGGGGAGGTCTGGGTTGGATATTAGGAAAAAAAATTTCACTAGGAGGGTGGTGAAGCACTGGAATGGGTTACCTAGTGAGGTGGTGGAATCTCCATCTTTAGAAGTTTTTAAGCTGCAGCTTGACAAAGCCTTGGCTTGGATGATTTAGCTGAGGTTAGTCCTGCTGAAAGCAGGGGGTTGGACTAGATGACCTCCTGAGATCCCTTCCAACTCTAATATTCTATGATTCTATGATTCCCTGGAACCCCCTTTCAGGCAGTTGAAGGCCACTATCAAATCCCCCCTCATTCTTCTCTTCTGAAGACTAAACAAGCCTAGTTCCCTCAGCCTGCCCTCATAAGTCATGTGCCCCATCCCCTTAATCATTTTCATTGCCCTGTGCTGGACTCTCTCCAATTTGTCCACATCCTTCCTGTAGTGGGGGGCCCAAAACTGCACACAATATTCCAAATGTGACCACAGCAGTGTAGAACAGAGGGGAATGATCACGTCCTGTGATCTGCTGGCAATGCTCCTACTAATGCAGCCCAAACGCTGTTAACCTTCTTGGGCACAAGGGCACACTCTTGACTCTTGTCCAACTTCTTGTTCACTGTAACCCTCAGGTCCTTTTCTGCAGAACTGCTGCCTAGCCAGTCGGTCCCCACTATGTAGCAGTGCATGGGATCCACTCATCCTAAGTGCAGGACTCTGCCCTCGTCCTTGTTGGACCTCATCAGATTCCTTCTGAGAAAAAAAATTGCCGGGACGCACCTTTGGTTTCGTTCAGCAGCTCTCCTGCAAGCTTCCCCACTTCTGCCACTGCTGGCCAGGAGAGCCCTTTCTCCACGGCAAAGGCAAGGCTGCTGTAAAGAAAGTCAAGCTCGATGCTACGCCTTAGGTCCCTCAAGTCATCAAACGCTTCCCATCTCAGGAGCTCCCGCAGGCACTGGCGTCCTTCTTCCCTCTGGCACAGAGACATAAGAGCAAGGGGCCCGGGAGTGTCATGGGACGCAGGCACTTCGATCGCAGCTACAGCGTCCTCTCCTGCAGAGAACGGGCCAAATCCTCACCTGGCCTAAATCAGGGGAACTCCCTGGAAATCAGTGGAGTGATGGAAATTTATGCCAGCTGAGAATCTGGCCCCACAAGGGTATCGCAATAGAGGAACCTGGAGCCAGATTCTGAACTCGCTTTTGTTTTACTCCATCACACCTGATGCCCCTGGTGTGAGCGAGAGCAGAAACAGGCATTAGGACTTTCCCCGAGGCCCATCTCATCCCGGGTCCTGATATCCTGCATCAGCGAGGAGCACACAGCTCCCAGAATGTGACTGTGGGCTGGACCGTGACCTTGTTTTTAATGGGCCAAGTGGGGGCGGTAACAGCCAACCACTCACATGCCTTCTTCAGACCCTTCTTGGCCTAGCTGGATTTCAGGTCTTGGTCTGGTGCAGTCACAGCCTTTGCTCTGTGGATAGGTGTGGAGGGGTGGGGAGCGGGTGGAGCCTTGACTCCCCCCCAGTCCCCCCGTTACCAGTCAGAGTAGCCAGCCAGGTGAAAGCACCCTTTTTAGTTACTGCAAGGTACCTTCTCCGTGGAGTGGGGAGGGAATTGTGCCTCAGGGACTCTCAGGGCTATTCTGGGGTTGATGCAGCTTCCATCCCACTCCTTGCTCAGAGATGTCTAAAGGCCCAACCCAGCCTCAATGTGCAATGGCAGGAAGTGGCAAAGTTCCTTCCTGACTCTTATAGGTTTGGCCCTGCAGCCTGAAAGCTGATTTCCCTCCTCGCCGCAACAATCCATCCACAGGCTCTACCCCACGACTTTATGGGAGCCAAATCCACGAGGCCTAATCCTGCGGGGTGCTGAGTGCCCAGCGGGAGCAAAGGGCAGGACCAGAGCATTTCCTTTTATGTCTTCTCCGTTCTAACCTGCCATGAACAACTCTTTGGTTTGGGGCCAGGTGTCCCACGCCTCGTCATAAACTTCCAACGTTTTCACAACGCTTCTCACACCACTTGAAAAAAGTCAAAGCTCCTTTCCCTTGCCGGGTGTTGGGACATTAGGCGGCATGACTGACAGACACATGGAAGAAAGTGTGGGCGTTGTCATGGCGTGGCGTGCCAGGAGATAAGCGTCTGTAACCCTGACCTGTGCCGTGCAGCTGGGGTCAGTACATGCTCACTCACTGTTGAGAGGTATAAATCCTCATCCGATGTCGAAGGTGAGAAAAAAGACAGCAGGAGCATCTGGGAACAGCAGTGATATGAGTGCTCGTGGGAAAGGACTGTAAGCATCAGAGAGACACCTGTGGGGTTCTGCGCTGAGGGTCAGAGCTCATCTGAGCCCCAGCTGTGCTGTGGCGTTAAAGGCCCAGCTTCTGACCTCAGTGGTGTCAATTTGGAGTTGCTCCCCTAGTGTCCATGAGGCTATTTGGAATTTACACCAGTATTGCTTGAGAGCAGGATTGGGTCTAATGTCTTTGACTGCTCATTTCCTGGGCTGAAACACCTGAATAAATGACAGTTCTCTTTACCTGAAGCTGGAAGACTCTCCTTACCCCCTCTGCTGATAAGGCCACCATCCTAATCAGAACCCGTTACTAGGGGGCGCGGCTTGCCGTATACCGTCACACAGCTGGCAAAGTTCCATCAGCTGCTAATGTTCTAGGAGACAATCCAGCCCGCCCAGCTAGGGCAGGACTCTCCCCTACAGCAGGTACCCTAGTGTTACATCAAGTTTGCTCTTCAATGAACCCATCAGTGGGGCTTCTACCCCTTCCCCGTTGCACAATCTAATGGATCTCGCTGCCAGGATGCTTTTCCAGACAAGTATTGGACACAGCCGCTGAGGTCACCAGAAAAACTGATTGACTTTAGAGCAGGCCCCTTTCTGCCTATATTTTCCTACTCTTCATTTCAGTCCAGCACTCTTTGTTACAAAGTCCCTTCGTATTTCGCAGCTGTGACCGATCCCTCTCCTTCCTAGCAGCTTGCGCACTCCGGAAGCAAACAGGTTTTCCCTCCCCTTTGCCGTTGTTTAGCCAGCATATACAGATTGAGGGCCAGGCTCTGATCAGTCCTCGTGCGGAGGCTGGGGTGCAAGAAAACTGCTCTCCCTGCCTGCATCAGTAAAGAGGCTGATTGCAGTAGGAGCCCCCTAGGAGCAGGGACTGCTCAGCCCTTCCTCTTACGCCCAAGAAAATTGCCTGAAGGGCATGGCAATGAGGATGTGAGACCACCCCTGCTGCATTGGCCCATGGGGCGGGGCCAGTGCCCTAACGGGAGCGCGCACAGGCACAATGTGCTGACGCTGTCCCATGAGCGCAAAGGCGTTGCACCATCCTGCACTCGCAGGGATGGGGACAAATTGCACCATCTAGCATTTAGCTCTGGTCGGGCCTGCTCCAAAGTCAACGGAAAGACTCCTCCTGATTTCAGTGGACTCTGGACCAGGCCATTTCTTCATCGTTTGGTCCCTCCAGCCTCTGTCTGGTGCTTTTCTCTGACCCACCTTCAGTGTTTTCCCCAAGTCTTTTGCCTGCTGAGAACTGGGCATGTCGTTCCAGGGAAAGCGTCAGGGAAGGGCAACCACCTTCCTGACCTCTGGCAGCAGGAGATGGCATAGGGAATCAGCCATGCACGTACGCGCGCCAACCCTTTCCAGCGCAAGGCACATTCTGCCACCTGATCTGCGCGTACTCCTCTCCAAAAATAGGAAATGGAAATGGGAGAGCAACTCACAGGGATTGCTGACCACTTTCTCTCTCAGCCAAAGTGCCAGTGGCTGGTTTATGTCCTGAAGCAGGAGGGAACGATCCTCTCTCTCTTACACACATCATCGCTGGGAGCATGTGTATGATAGGGAGAGGCTGCAAAGCCGACAGGAGAAATTAGTAACTTTGTCCTTCCTCAGACTCGAGACTGCAGAACACACAGGCAGGTGATGAGCTTAGTAAGCATATGACAGTCACTCTGCAGTGTAGAACCACCCGAAGGATTTTTGCAGGCCAGTGGCGTAGCTCCGGGTGGGCCTGGGTGCGCCATGGCCCACCCGCTTTGAAAGCAGGCCCACCCAATCAGATTTTTAAGCAATTCATCCTGCGTTCCTCGCTTGTGACACAAGGCTTGTGCCCACCCACATCAACCATAGGCCTTGTCAAACAATCAGTCCTGGCTACGCCTCTGTTCCAGACCCCCTTCCCATGTTTGCCCACCATTTCCTTGATGGAAATGTAGCGCTGACATAGGCCGTCCACTTTGCTGCCAGGGACAGGATCTCAACAGCCCCACATCTCTCAGGGCGCTCACATTTTTACCATCTAAAAATATGCAGAAGATTCAGCTGAGGCAAAAAGGAGAAGGGTCCGGAGAAGGGTCTGAGGCTTCTCCACAAGCGAGAGAAACTGGCGCACTGCGGGTTTCTGGCTCTGGTAAGGGTAGATAAGAAAATCAGAACAACGCAAGTCAGCAGCTGCAGTGGCCAAAAACATCTAGAGGCAGAGGCCCATGTTTTAGTATGGGGGAGAGCCACGTTAGCACCATTCCTGGACGGCAGCTCACGCGCCCCTGCAGAAGAGCTGAGGGGAGAGCGAGCGGGTGAGAGTCTGCCGACAAGGGGCTGCAGAGCACAAATGGTCAGAAGGCCGGGGAGCCGCAGCTTGCTTTTCGTTCCGGTCTGCTAAAGAAGGCCGTGTGCACACAAGATGCATGAGACCAAGTCTGGGGCACAAGGAAGGCAGTGAGATAATGCAGAGGTTCGAAGAACAGAGCAGAGATCCCAGCTGGGGGGAGGCCACGTGCTGCTGAATGGCTCCTCTGTCCCCGCTACCCCCAGGAGGGAGCAGGGCCGTGACAGTGGAGTTGCGGAAGGTTTCCTGCACTGCCCTGGACTAGTGACACCCAATCCCTGGAGGCACAAGGTGCAGGGAAGGCTGCAGTCCTGGAGGGGCAGAGCAGAGCCCTGGCCGGGGATCTCTGCTCTGTCCCACCTGCGCCCCAGCCTCCCCCTGCACCTTGCCCCTGCCATAATTGCGAGGGTCCCCTGCACTCTCAATCCTGCCCTCGCAGTTCTCCGAAATCCCAGGGATCTGACTCAAATCCGTGGCCCCTCCGCTAGTCGGGTAATCAGGGCACGCTGTACCTGTTCACTTCTCCTCTTGTGGGTCCTTTTCTGTCAGGAGCGTCCCGGTTGGTGTAAAACGGGCCTGGCGCTCTAGTTGCTCAGGTCCTAGGTCTTCTGGCTAGTCAGGGTTCAAGCGGAGGTGAGCTGGATGCTTAGGAAGTGAGCGCAGCAAACAACGTGCGTTTGGACACGGCTCCAGTAAACATACCCATCTACGGCTGGGAACAAAGAAAGTGAGCCGTACACACGCGATGAAAGACAGTTCCCAGGAAGCAGCTGAACTACAGCTCCCCGTGCGACGCTTTGGCCCAAAACTGCTAATGCAAAACGGGGCTGCATAAACAGGGGAATCTCAAGTAAGAGCAGAGAGGTTATTTTACCTCTGTATTTGGCACTGGTGTGAACGCGGGTGGACTCCGGGGTCCAGTTCTGGTGCTCACAATCGAAGAAGGATGTTGATGAATGGGAGAGAATTCAGAGAAGAGCCATAAAATGCTTAAAGGATTAGAAAAAATGACATATAATGATAGACTGAGGAAACACAACCCATTTAGTTTAACAAAGAGGCGGTCAAGGGGGGGGGGTTAATCACAGTGTATAAGTATTTACATAATGAAACAACATTTAATAATGGGCTCTTCAGTCTAGTAGAGAAGGGTGTAACACAATACAGTGACTGGAAGCTGAAGTTAGACAAATTCAGACTGGAAATAAGGCGTACATTTTTAACAGTGAGAGTAATTAATCACTAGAACAATTTCCCAAGGACTATGGTGGATTCTCCTTCACAGAGAGTTTTTTAATCAAGATCGGATGTTTTTCTGGAAGATCTGCTCTAGGTTTTATTGTGGGGAAGTTCTCTGGCCTGTGTCATGCAGGAGATCAGACTAGATGATCACAAGGGTCCCTTCGGGTCTTGGAATCTATGATTAGTGATCGTGAGGAAGAAATTCAAAACCTGGCAGCCGGGGTATACGTTAATGTATTCAAAGCATCTGACAGGGCTTTCCCAGAGCCTGGGATAGCAGCGACTCTCATGTCAGATTCAGCAATATCCCCAGCCACTGCAATGATGCTGTCTGCAAACAGTTTTCTGTAGGAAAAGGAAGGCTGCTTTGATGCTGGAAGACTGGCTTGTGTTGCATCCTTCACCACGTGCTGTCGTGGCTGGGGCTGGATCTTGAGCTCCTAATTCAGGGACGGCTGGATTGTTCCTCAGGATGCAGGGGGCCTTCAACACACGATTCCTTCCCACACCCCACGCCCCGTGCTGAGTGAGTGAGTGAGTGAGTGAGTGAGTGAGTGAGTGCAGGACAATGGGTCAAACCAGGGGCGAGCATCCCCACAATCTCTGCACTCTCTCCCAGTTAAGACGGCATGAACTTTTCCACAGAGCCTCTCAGCTCTGGAGAGTCTACGGTAAAATTGCTGTTCTTGGTGCACGTTATAACCAAAGCAGTGTGATTGCGTGGCCACCAGAACTGGCAGCAAGCCCCCTTGTTCCAGGCAGATTATCCCTCTTAGGAGCCTGGATACCTGAATAATCTAGATGGGAGTGGGGACATATTTCTCATTGCTGGGCCAGAGGGTTTACATGCACCCAGCTGCACACATGTCCCCAGCCCTTATTTTCCACCCTGCACCAACCTGCCGTGATTCTTGTCTCACAGCGTCTGCAGAGCAGCCTTTCAGCCGGGTGTCAGGGGAAGCTATCACCAGGGAAGGCCATTTCTGCCCCATGCTGCCCCTCTGCCCGCAGTTTTTCTGGCTTGCACCCAGAGCTGCAGAGGCAAATGTGCCAATGGTTTTCTGTCTTGCTCAGCCGGCCCCTGGCTCCTAGGTTCCGTTCTAAGATAGGAGATGGGCGGTGAGTAGAAGTTAGGTGACCTGGTGCCCGATGTTGAAACCTGTCAGCATCACGCCACTGAAGACAAACCTGCTGCAAGGTTGGAGGCAAGAGGACGCGGCCCTTTCGGCCAGCTGTGCTTCGAAGTAAGGGCCAGATTCTAATCTCAGAAGCTGATGGTGCGCAGACAGGGCGGCAGCAGTTGTTTTTTCACACGATGCAGCGATCCCACGCTGTGCCTCTGCAATCAGACTGTGGCTGTCGGTGTTGAGCAGCTGAGATGAGCCCGTTAAGATATGCAAGAGGGCAGCTGGCAGCGGAGATGAGATAAGCTTAGCACAGCGTGGCCTGGCTGCAGGTTGTCTTTTGGCTCACCTGGGGAACTTCTGTTCCTGGAGGGCTCCGAGTTAGAGTCTCAGCTGTGGTAAACTAACTGCCCCCGGGAGGGATTTGAAATGCAGACCTCGCTCTGAGTCTTGTGGTTAGGGCTCCCTCCGTTCATTCGGGCTGAGTCTGCTTTCGTGGCGATTGGCTGAGACGAGACAAACCCATTGCCCGTGGCCCTGACTGTGCAAGGCCAGTTAGCTGTTTGTACAAGGCTACCTTCTAGTGTCTCAGTTATGCAGGGGTGAGAGCCCTGGAATAAAGAACAGAAGCATATGCTAAAGTCCTTCCACCATTCCCAGGGCAGGCCTCGCAGGTGGGCGACGTGGGCGACCGCTCAGTGTGCTGTAGTCAGGGAGGCACAGTGGCCTATGCGGTGTCCCGGTTCAGCGGGGACAGGCAGGCTGGGTCAGCTCCCAGACAAGGGAGGAGCTGAAATTGCAGGCAATTCTCCCAAGGCACCATTTTCCCTAAGGCTGGCCCTGGTCATGCCCTTGTAATCACTTCACCTGCACTCTGTCCACAGTTCCAGCTCTGACCCGAATTACACCCTGACAATTGCCTTGAAGTCAGTGGGCCAAACTCGACCCTCATTTACACCCATGTAAATCCAGAGTAAGTCCACGAGAATCCTGTGAAGTCACCCCAGATTTACACAGGCGTGTCTGAGAGAAGAATTTGCATTTATTTCAGTTACACAACAGCAACTCAGGGCAGAATTCCACTCCATGGCCATGCTTTCAGGGGCTGCAACTTTTATAAAAACAAAACGAAGCAAAAACCCTACCATAACAAACCAAGCAATGTGTACCTGCGACGAAGGGAAAAGATTTGGGTAATGAATCAAATATCAGTTTCAAGCTGATATTGTAGCAGAATGGGAACTCTGCAAGATTGACACTAGCTTGCTATTTAATAGCTGATTTTTCTAATTGCCCTAGAATCTGCAAATTTACTCAGATTGTCTTGAAAATTGCTGTTCTTCACAGGGGTCCAGGTAAGGTTAGTGGTCCATGTTTGTAGTTATTTGAGCAAGGGGTTCCTAAGATACAGCCTGCCTAAGGTGTCACGTGAAATCAAAATGTTACAATTCTTATACTGTTACTTTAGACCTGTAGGGTCCAAAAAAGCAATTCAGTCCATTCTGGAAGCTGCTTCGGCAAATGAAAACTGAGCTAACCA
The DNA here is from genome assembly GCA_007922155.1 of Mesoclemmys tuberculata. Lineage (NCBI taxonomy): Eukaryota > Metazoa > Chordata > Testudines > Chelidae > Mesoclemmys > Mesoclemmys tuberculata. The sequence continues at coordinate 1,868,909 of ML675712.1, forward strand.
CAAAGATATGTGCTATATGGGCTTCGGGGAGAATGAAACACATTCTCCTAAATGAATTCTTTCTAGATTCCATCAGGTCTTTGGCCCAGTTCCACGACTGCTGAAGTCATCCCAGAACCATCATTCTCTATCATCAGTGATGCCGGCAAATTCCACGGTAGCACGGGGGCAGCCGATGGAGCCGTGAGTAAGTAATGAAATACGAAAACAAGAAGAGGTTTAGAAAACATGATCGCTAGGAAAAGGTTGAAAGAATGGGGCCTGTGTAATCAAGAGAAGAGAAGGCTGAGGGGGGAACATGAGAGTAGGTTTCAAATATGTAAAAGATTCTTATAAAGAGGACAGCGATCAATTGTTCTTATGTGCACTGAGAGCAAGAATCATCTTCATTTGCAGCAAGGAAGATTTAGGTTAAAGATTAGGAAAACCTTTCTAACTGTAAGGCAAATTAATCACTGGATCCAGTTACTTAGGAAAATTGGGGAATCCCCATCATTGAAGGTTTAAGAACAGGTTAAACAAACACCTGTGAGGGAGTGTCTGGATTTATTTGGTCTTGCCTCAGTGTGGAGGAATGGGGTAGATGATCTCTTGAGGGCCCTTCCAGCCCTATGTATTTCTATGATTTCTATGTTTTATTTTCCCATTCATGGCATAGTTTTCAAGGGGTCCTTTTTTACTATAATCAATTATTTATTTACAATTTACAGACTTGTAGGTCACCTTAAGATAAGACCTTCCCCAAGGAAACAAAGTCAAGGTAGATTCATCTATCTCTGGGTGCCAATACTGTACTATCGGAGATTTTCCCAGCTATTTACGGATTTAACCTGTGAGGCAGGGCCATGCTATTATCCCCAATTCATAGATGGGGAACTGAGGTACAGAATGGTAAAGATCCTGATTCAGCAAAACTTGACCTGAATGGGGTTGAAGAATGTGTCAAAAATCAAGCACATGCTTATGTGCCTTGCTGAACTGAGGCGTAAGGGATTTGCCCAAGCTCCCATGAGGCGTGCGCTCTGATCTGCTCGCCGTTGTTAGATCTATCAAGCTGGGCAGTTTCAGTTTTAAACGAAAAATGGGCTAGAAAAAGTTGACAATAAATAATCCTTAGGGGGAAATTATGGGAGCTAGATCTCTAATAGCCCTTTGTGCCTTTGAAAACGTGGCCCCTAGCTCTTATAGAGGACTTATAGTCAACAGAACGATCACGTTAGACTAAGGGGCAATGTGTTGTCTAGGAGTTAGAGATGGGGACTGGGAGTCTGGATTTGTGGGTTCTGTGCCTGGCTTTGCAAATGGAGTCATGTTGAGCCTCTCTTTCTGCATCTGTAAAATGAGGATACCTCCTCACTGGGATACCTCATTGGGGTGTTGAGTGTCTGCTCCCACTAATGCCTGGAAGTGCTTGGAGATCTCCAGATAGGTGGGATACGGAGAACGAAAGTATCCTTCATAACAGTAATACTTTAACTCTGAAAAGATCTCAGAAGAAGGCTAGGGAAAAGGGCTGGAAAGCCCCACTACAAGCAACTTGGCATGTAATCTCCTTTTGGAAAAAACACCAGCCAAAAAGAGATACACCTGCTGCATAAGGTAAAGCTGATTTTGTGCAGCTTTAACTTCCAGAGCCCTTGCTTCATACAGGCTAAAGCATGAGGGATTCCCTTCCTTTCTCATGCTGAAGAGCAAGGAATCCCTCAAGCGACGAAAAGCAACACCCGCGTACAGTTCCACATACCATCACGAGCGATACGTGCTATGTCCATGCTCACGTGGTTGTAGGGAAAGCTGGTGACTTCCTTGCCTTTATCCTGAATATTGTACCCATGATTCAGATTTCATGGAGGGCAGAGGGGTGAAGGAGGCTGGGGAAAGAGATTCCAAATAGAGGGCAATTAAGTTTGGCCAGGAGAAGAACAAGACGAAATAAGACAGAGGTAGATAAAATTATGAAGGGGATAGAAAAGGCCATTTAGATGTTCCTGTGTACCCCAGATCATCAAACGAGAACAATTAAAAGGCAACAAGGAAAATCTGTTTTCACACAATTATCCTCATGGTCCCGTGCTTCAGGGCATCACAGAAATGTAGGGCTGGAAGGGACCTCAAGAGGTCATCAAGTCTAGCTCTGTGCGTAGGACCAAGTAAACCTGGACCATCCCTGGCAGGTGTTTGTCCAACCTCTCCTCAGAAACCTCCAGTGATGGGGATTCCACAGCCTCCCTTGGAAGCCTGTTCCAGAGCTTAACTGCCCTTAGAGTTACAAAGTTTTCCCTAATGTCTAACCTGGATCCCTCAGTCTATTATTTAGACAAACCACTTTGGAGCGTGGGCTGATATAATTATGCACATTGAGCAGTACCTTGCTCAATGAGTAGTCCCACTGAAACCAAAAGGGCTACTCGCATCGGCTAAAATTTCACCTGGAGTGAGGGACTGCTTAATGGGAGTGAGGGTAAACTTGCTGTCGCAAGCACTTTTTAATAGGCCACATCTGAAAATTGTAGCATCTGCATTTACTCTAGCTAGGAAAATAATTAAGAACCTGACACTGCTCTCCGTTACAGCCCTGGAAATCTAGGGTAATTCCATTGAAGTCAATGCAGACACTGTCGGTTTCCACTACTGTAACTAAGAGTGGACTCAGTCTTTAAGAGTTATCAACTCAGCCTTTGGGGCATAAACTGATCAGCAACAGGGCTGTAGGCAGGAAGGCATTTGCCGTTATTATGGTATGATACTACAATGCACTTGGATTATAAGCTCTTTGGAACTGTCTTTTTGTCTCGTTTGTACAGCACCTAGCACAATGGGTTCCTGGTCAATGACTGGGGCCCTAGACTCTACTGCAGTACAAATAATTATAACATATTGTACCTGCCTATCAGCTTTCACTCAAGGATATCAAAATGATTTTAAAAGTCAGGATGTACTATGACGCCAGTTTTATGGCTGGGGAATCGGAGGTGCAGTGACTAGTGTGAAATCACACATTGAGGCAATAGCAGAGCTGGAAACAGAAACCTAATTTCCAAATCTCCCCCCTGCTGTAACCACTAGACAATGCTCCTTGCCTGTAAGATGTCTGATTGCACAGTTATATACCGTGTGAGGCTTTGATACCTTCCTTTGAAGTACTGAGCAGAATTCAGGACTAGATAGACTTTGAATCAGTTCCAGTATGAGAGTTCTTAATCCATATGTAATACAGCACAAGTGTGTCCTGTACCCAGGATATTTTTCTGCATATAGGTGTTGCGTAAATAAATGCACCTTTGAAATCGACACATATTCATTATATAGTCAAGGAGAGAGGGTCTTTACCTAAGACCAAACTAAGTTCAAACAAAATTGCACTAGCAGCCTTGGAGACCCTTTAAAGTGGTCACTTTAAGACAGGGACCTGCCTGTTAAAAATGGCCTTCAATGCAGGTTTCACTGCACTGTTATTTATTCATTCGTTACAATATACTGGGGTTGCACAGGAAGGGAGACACTTCACCCACCACTGAAATGGAGCCACCTCTGGGGGAAATGCAGCAGCTATTAACAGCAACCCTGGACAACATTGTGGGCTCCGGAGTGAAGAAAACCATCTTTATTCAAGAAAATGTATTAGTGTCTTTCGGAGAGGAAGCAGTATCTAGTGGTAAAAGCACAAAACTAGGACTCGGCAGAGCTGGGTTGGATTTCTGGCCCTGCTGTCGATTTGCCACCTAACTCTGAGCAAGTCATTTAGCCATTCTGCGTCCATGCTTTTGTTATGAGAATATTAGGAATAATGAAGCCCATCTGCCTCCCAGGAGGTTGTGAGGCTTATTTCATTAGTGCTTTGAGATCCTCAGCTGGGATGGACTCGACTAGGGCAAAGGATAGTTCTCGAGTCAGAGTTTACACATAATTCATAGATTTTCAGGCCAAAAGGGGACCATTATGATCACCTGGGCTAACTCCTGCCTAGCACGGGCCATAGCATAAAACATATGGCTTCTTTTCATCTAGCCAAAGGAAGTCTGTGCCACTCGACATTTCACAGGAAAGACCCAACTCTGCCCCTGGATTCAGGATCCTGGCTGAGGTGAATGAGTTCTGCACGTCCGTGCCCAAGGGAGAATGTGACTCTCCCCTCTACATCTGTTTGCAGGGTGCGATGGCAGTGGGGAGCAGGGAAATGCGTTCTTTCCACGCCCCTGGCACAACACTTCTGCAGCCTCGGTGAAACGTATCCATGCGGACAGCAAGACAAGCCATCTTCACAACCTCATTATCTTTGCGGCAGATGGTGCCCAACCGTAAGCTTCTTTGTGCTCATCCTAATCCAATTCACAGTGGCCACGCCGGGGATAGGAGCCCACTTTTCCTGTGTCTACAGACAGGCAGTTCAAGCTCACGAATGGAGGGGTGAGGTGAGAAAGCTGCACAAGGGAAGAGATGTAAAGATTTCGGAACCGATGTTGGGGCCTTTTCCCTGCTCTCTGGACAGCCAACAGTTGACTGAAAGTACTTCACCAAAATAGCAACAAGGAGAGGGAAGGAACTTTATCTTGGCCCTGGATTTTCTATACCAGGGCTCAGGAAGGACGGGTGCTGCTCTGGATTATCGGCCTGAACAAAGTGATGTTGCTGGCTCGCTTTCAGTGTGGTAAGTCGAGGACTTTAGATATATTTTTATTCTTAAAGTATTTATGCCTCTCAAACTGTGGAGGCCCAAATGAAAGACTCAGTGGGGGAAACAGCCAGAAGGAGAGAGGCATTAGAAACAATGGAGGAAGCTGGAATGGACACGTCAGTCTCAATGTTTTTCAGGAGCCCTCTTGTCCTCCCTTCTGACATCCATCGTTTACAGTAATAAAACTGAGATGCCAATGCAGTCGCGTGGGGCAAGCATGAACTTGCTTTTAAAATGAGGGAGGTGCCTCTGAGGGGAGGACATTTGAGACGGATGATAGATCGGGCCAGAAGTATTACGGATTAATGTCTTTTGAGCTGTTTAGGGTGTTATAGCTGGAAGGTTTCCAAAGGCTTGAGCTAAAAGCCCATTGAAATCAGTGGGCATCTTTCCTTTGAAATCGATGTGTTCTGGCTCAGGTCCCTCGGGAGGCATTTCAGATGCAAACCGTTCTCCTTTTCACCTGCCACTGGATTGAACCTTCTGGAGCCAACCTGTCATAGCTGGTTGAAATCACACGTGATATTCAGGGACGGTGTCAGATTAAGAGCAGATCAACCAGATAAGCTGATATGGGCTCCCATGTGCTGAAGGGGTCTCTGAATGCACCCTGCTGGTCCTATCTCTTTCCAGTAGTGTTCCCCACATTGATTAGATTGGCCAGTCTTGGGATCCCTCCTCTGAAATCAGTCTTTGATGGCCCACAGGGCATGTGCCTTTTTCATCAGCACTCCTTACATTGTCTAGAGGCTGATCCAGGCCTTCTTCTTGGAAGGGGTCTCTGGGGGATCTGAGCAGACCTCAGAACCTTTTTCAGTAGCAACCCTCAGCTCCCATCCCTTCCTCTAACTGGAAGTAAGTCTGATGCTCTGCATTTTTGGCCTATCCAAGCCATGGGTCATTAATTCATCCCTGCCACCTGGGATGACTTAATCGTGGAAAATAAATTAATTATTTGGGATGAACATAGACCCATAGAGTAATAAAATGCAAAGCCAGAAGGGACCATTAGCTGAGCTAGTCTGACCTCTTGTATATCACCGGGCATTACATTTCACCCAGTTACCCTTGTAGTGCATTTACAGCATTTACATTGTTTTAAAGGAAATGCATGATGCTTAAACTTTAGGCCACTAAGGAATCACATCTGTTTTCTCAAAGAAATGTAAAGCTGCAAGAACTACTGGGCTAAATTTTCAAATCTAGCTGCCTTATAGGGATCTGTCCCTTCGCTCTTAGGTCAGCAAGTGAGAATCAGCTTTAACATGCAGAATGAACTCTTCCGCAAATCCATCTCCGTTCATCTCTCTCCATTTTTAAAACATCGCCCAGTGGCTCTGATTCTGCAGAAAGCCTCTGCAACCACAGTGTCTGGTGTTTGTATTTGCCTTTCTAGATTTTGAACGTTGCCCATTCCTGACCCTACGTTAATTACTATGACCTATTTCCTATTAGTATTCATCCTCCTCCTCGTTCTTTATATAGTGCCCAAAATGCATTAGGTGCTTTTCAGGGCAAATAAAAACTCATGATATGGTCTTGCCTCCACCTCCTGTTTCTCCTTGTTGTATTGCCCTCCCTTTGACCCACTGTATCTAATTCTAATGGGAATTAGGGATGTAAAAGGTGAACCGTTTCAATGGTAATTAGCTGTTTAAATGTTTTAAACAGCTGATTACCATTTAAACTGGGTGGAGGAGAAGGAAGCAACTGGGCTGGTTCCCCGCTAGCGAGAGCAGCTGGCAGGGAAACAGGGAGCCCAGAACGGGGTAGCTGCAGCTGGGCTCTGCTCTCCATGAGTTAGGGGAGGCGCAGATCCCAGCGCAAGGGGGTGAGCCGCAGCTGGGCTTGGCTCCCCGAGTGACGGGAGGCAGGGAGCCCAGCGCAGGTGGAAGGGCGAGTCGCAGCCGGGAGGCACAGAACCCAGCATGTAGGGGGGCCGAGCTGTGGTGGGGAGGTGTGGAGCCAGCAGGAGGGGACAAGCTGAACCTGGACTGGGCTCCCTGCAGGCGAGAGCAGTTGGGCAGCTCTTGCTCATGGGAAGGCGCAGAGCCTAACACATGGGGCAGAGTTGCACAGCTCCCACCGCAGTTGGTAGCTCTCACTTGGCAGTCAGGAGCCGAGCCCAGCACGGCTTCCCCCTCCTCCCCCTGTGTTTAACTGTTTAAATGTTCTATTTTTAGAACGTTTAAACGGATTCTTAATTAAACTCATTTGTACATCCCTAGTGGGAATATCCCTTTATTGTTTTTAATTCTGTTTTTATTCTGTTGTGGAGGGCCCTGAGATGCTTGGTCAAGTGGGTGCACTTTCTAAATACCATTTGTAGCAGTATTTGTGTCTACAAAACGTATTCACTTACCCGTTGCCCACACACGTGTGGAAAATGGGAAACCTGCACATGTCAATTAGCACTTCCATGCGGGTCTATTCTGAGTGCAAAATGTTCATTTATGCAGGTGCAATTTATATGTTTATTTTTGAAAAGCTGGTCCACTGATTCATCGCCTCCATGTCCCTATTAATGCAAAATTGTTCCCTCTGTTCTTGCATCCAGTCTAATTTTATATAACCCCAAGGAAATGACTTCCTCCACTTCGTTTCATAGATTGTTCCAGTCTAAATGACCTCAATGTCCCATCACTCATTTCTATTTATACCTCTTTGTACCACTCTGAACCATTCCTCTCCATGCTTGGGATGACTTGCAGAATCAAGCCATCATAGAATCTAGAAATGGAAAAGACAGAGGATGAAATCTTGCTGCTATTGAAGTCAATAACAAAACCCCAATTGAGTTGAGTTGGAGTTCATCCTTGAACTTTTAGCTTATCTAGCCCATCTCCCTGCTGCCAGTACATGATTGTTCCCTATTGAACATTTAACCATTTTCTATCCAACCTAATTTTAAATGTGCCAAGCGATGGGTTTTCCACCTCTTCTATCGAGGCATTGTTGACATTCTTAAAATGCTTGCAGACTATTTTAGTTTCTCTTAGGCACTGGTTGGCCAACTGATGTATATTTAGTTCTTTTAATCTATTTTTTTCATATGTACAACCTCTTAATCATTTTTGTTGCCCTTTAAATTTCCTCAAAGTCTTTCTGACTTGCAGATATCCTCCACTGTATGCAATAGTCTACGGCTCAGATCCTGCAAAACGACCTAAAGACATGCATCACATCACTTGATGTCCATGGAACTGCTCACATGAGCAAAGTTTCACGCACATTTAAGTGATTTGCAGGAGAAGTGGCATAAATGCAGAGATGGAGCAAATAACTGTGCAAAATATCTGGGGATTTTTTTTTTTTTCAAAAAAACCCACCACATTTGAAACCACGTGTGTATGTAGAAAATTTACCATTTTTTGTGAGGCCACATTGCCTAGTGAAGAGGCCACTAGGTTGGGAACTTGGGAAATAAGGGTTCTATTCCCAGACCTGCTGTGTGGCCTTGGACAAATCACTTCACCCTCTGTTTCCCTCCTACTTTTCTCAGTCCTTTCTATTGAGACTTCAAACTCTTTGGGGTTGGGACTGTCACTCAATATAGCAAATACAGCATCTAGCACAATAAGGCCCCGTTTTCAGTTGGAACTCCTAAGCAATACTGCAATACAAATAAATATATAACAATATAAAAGGCCATCTTCTTGCTCAACAGTGGTACTACATAACTATGTGTTTTTGCCTTACGTATCAACAAACAAATTGTCAGCTAACTTCCAGCTGCAGAATCTCCACTGGGGTGATAATGTAGGTGGTAGTAAGACCATAGCTTGTGTTTCAGATCCCATGCGGAGTGATAGGGCTCGGGCAGCAAGAAAAAGAATCTCCTGGTGTATACATTGAGAAAATTTGGTCTAGAAGCCTTTCAAAGAATTAATACCTAATTTTACAGTCACTTTTTGGACTACAGTTTGGACTATAGTTGCTCTTTAAAATTGCAAAATATCATAAATATAACATAGCAGCTGTTAGAGTTGACTAAATACTTTGTAAGAAATTTATTTGGTGAATTTCCCTTTTCCCCCCTCTTCACGGAACCTTCACAAACACGACAGTTGTCTTGAATTTGTTATTTGAAATGATGTGATTAAAAATGGTTGCAAATCTCATTTACTCTGGGGCCAGATTTGAAATCTAAAATTCATGTTGTGCTGGTTAGTTGTGATAGATCACAGGCATCATGTGATATTGTTCTTGCTTCCTGAGAGCATGAACATCATTCATATCATCAGGATTTTGGTGTGAATTCTGATTTGCTTGCTCTGAGTGCCTGACCAATCTTGACATACACATTCTGCAAAGACTCATGATAGTAAAAATATGACTGTTCATGCAAAATGAACACAAAAGGTGTGCAAATGCACCTTGAAGCCAATTCACTTAAAGATTTGAACAAATAATACAAAAAGATACTTTTTGCAGTAATCTTCCAGCTGCGTTAGTCACTGGAAGCTTGTGTGGTCACTTCCTACCCACAGAGACACTATTATTTTAAACCGCCTCATATGCACCCAAAGCCTCTTACTTACTAATCTCAATTATTTTTCACATCTGCCTTTGAACTAGATATAGGAAAAATGTTCAAATCTGAATCTAGCTCAGGATCAGATCTGTGCTGGGGATTGGAGATGATGAGGATCCCTGAGATGAACTCAGTGTTGTGCAAGCTTCGTGCTGGCTTCTATGTATATTTTTTGGAAGAAGCGGGTTTTAAGGATAGGTTTTACGGCAGACATAAAATACATGGTGCAACGGGTTATGGAGGACTATCTATCTTCGTAAGCTTTTACAAGGTTACCCATTGCTGTGGGATCTGTGCACCTTTCATTAACGATTCAGGCACAGTGGGTGGCATGGGAAGAGGTGTGGAATCAGCCAGTGTACATGAAAATAAGCTGTCTAAACACAGAACACATGCAGTGGATCAAGGGGCAACTAGCGATGAGGTGGGAGCATGGACAGAGCTGTACGTGGTGCTGAATGCTAATGTGACATGGGAAGAGCTCAATTTCAAGGAATAAGGGATGTGGTGGCAAGCAAGGGATATTATTTTAGTGGCAGCATTTTTAATAAGATTGAAGGGAGTATTGTGGAAACTGGGGGGGGGACCAGAGAAGAATCTGCAGTAGCTGAGATAAGATAACCCAGCACAGATCGGGATTTCATCAATAACGGATGGAGAGAGGAAGGAATAGATCTTGGAAAGATTAGAGTGGAGGAATCGGTAGGAACAATGGTTTGGAGTGATGGAGGAGATGGATATGACACCAAGATCATGAACTTGGGTTGAATACAAGGATGGTGGGCTGATGATTGGCAGTAAGAGAGGGAGAGTTTGTGGGGGGAGATAAGGAGCTGGTCTTTTACCCATCATGAATGTATTGGCAGCTGGACATCCAGGAAGAAAAGTCACAGAGTCAGGACCAAATGGAATGGGAGAGGCCGGGGAGGAGAATTAGATTTGGGATTGGTCAGCATAGATATAGTAACTGATGTCATGGGAGCAGATGAGGTCTCAGAGGGGTAGATGTAGAGAGATGAGAGAAGGAGACTGTGGATGGAGGTTTTGTGGGTATTGAGAGAAGGTGGGAATAGGATGAGGACAACAAAGATACCAAGTCTCTGATGGAAAACAGTAATAACAAGTGTCCCTCAAGACAGTGAAGAGACAGAGGACAGCTGTAGTTAGAGTTGGTTGTAAATTTTTTCATCAAAATGTGTTTTTGACAAAAAATTCAGTGGATGACAGTTTGGCTCAATCTGTAAGAAAATCAGGCTTGCCTACAAAGAGTTCTCCAACCATCCAAGAAAGACAGACAATCCTGGATGGAGATTCAGTACTCAGAAGAATAGAAAGAACATTCTGCAAGGGAGAAATGGACAACAGGATGGTGTGTTGGCTTCCTGGAGCCAAGACACGAGATCATTCTACAATTGGATATGCTTCTGAAGTTGACGGGCAAGGAGCTGTTGGTGATAGTTCATATCAACACTAATGACACTGCACCGTGGGATAGCTCGCATATATTAGATTACTTCAGGGAACTTGGGAACGTGTTGAATAAGAAGAACGTCCAAGCAATCTTCTCTGAGATCCTTCCTGTCCTGTTAATGAAGGAAGACAGAAGGCAGAAGATTCTGGAAGTGACCTGCTGGCTAGGTAAGTGGTGTACAGGGAAGGGTTTTGGTTTTGTGGAGCACAGGTCCACCTTCTACTGAGAGAGTGGACTGTATAATTTAAATGGCTTCTATCTCTGTTGAAGGGGAACTTCCTTGGGCACAGGATGGTTAGAGTAGTCAGGAGGGTAATAACTAATAAAATAGGGAAGGCAAAAAGAAGGAAGCGATGAGCGCTCAATACAGAATCAAGACTTCAAGAACAAAATTAAGCAAGGAACCAAAAGACATGAACAGAAGGAAGTCTTGACTTGCCTATACACCAATGCTAGAAGTCTAGGTAACAAACAAGAGGAATTGGAATTGCTCATTTCTGAGCATAAATTTGATCTAGTTGGTGTTACTGAAACCTGGTGGGGTGGTGCCCACAATTGGAATGTTCAAGTCAACAGTTATAACCTATTTAGGAAGGCTTGCATGGCAAAAGTAACACAAAAATGACATTTCTTGTTTCAGAGTGACTGATAACTGGAAGAAATCTGGAATGTGCATGGATTAATGACCTAATAGATAAAGCATGAGATGAGGTGTTAGTTGGTATTTGCAACAGACCACCAAATCACACTTAGGGTACAGGATAACCACTGCTGTACACATGTATCTATATTGTGTAGAAAGAAAAACTGTGTGGTCATGGGGGACTTCAGTTTGAGTAACATATGCTAGAGGTCTCGTTCTGCCAGCACTAAAAGACCCTTGGAATTTCTAAATATTATAGATAATTCCCTAACTAACAAAATGTTGAAACCAACATGGGGGAATTCTATATTAGACCTTGTCTTAAAAGATAGAGAGGAACAGATCACAGAACTAAAAATTAATGGTAGGCTAGGTACAAGCGCTCATGACTTGATCACATTTATAATGTGCACAGAGAACAACATTCAGACTGGTAATATATGTATACTTAGTGCTTTAAAAGGGCCAATTCCACAAACCTGAAAACAAGTATGAGCCGAATTAGTAGTGAGGAAAAAGGTCATCAGAAAAATATGAATGATAATTGGGAATTGTTTAAGAACACTTTAGTAGGTGCCCAGAAAGGAACAACTAAACAAGAAGGTCACACTGGTTAAAAAAATGGCCTGGTTTAGAGTGGAAGTGGAAGGCAGCTATAAAAAATGGGGTGTGTGTAACAAATGGAAGAAAGGGGATGTTAGTAATAAATATAAATCAGAAGCAAGGAACTATGGAAAACTGATCAGGGAAGCAAAGGGACATGAGAAGAAATCTATGGCAAGCAGATATAAGGACAATAGGAGTTTTTAAAGTATAGTTGGAACTAAAAGAATCCTAAAAATTATATTGGTCCATTACAAGGTGGAAAAAGTAGAATGATCAGTTGTAATGCAGAAAGGGAAAAGGGTGATAGTGAATAATCAGCTGAACGTGGCCAGAATGGCTAATGAGATCCTTGGATGCATAAACAGCAGAATCTCAAGTAGAAGTAGAGAGGATATTTGACCACTGTAGTTGGCACTAGAGCAACTACTGCTGGAGTTCTGAGTCCAGTTCTAATGTCCACAATTCAAGAAGGATGTTGATAAACTGGGGAAGAGAAGATCCAGCAGAATGATGAAAAGATTAGAAAACATGATTTAGAGTGGTAGACTCAAGGCGCGCAAGCTATTTAGCTTAACAAAGAGAAGGTTAAGGGTTGACTGGATCACAGGCCATAAATAACTACATGGGGAACAAAACTTTAATAATGGGCTCTTCAGTCTAACAGAGATGGATATAACATGATCCAATGGATGGAAGTTGAAACTAGTTACATTCAGACTGGAAATAAGTAAAATTTTAATAGTGAGGATCATTAAGCATTAACTAATAGAACCATTTATGAAGAGTCGTGGTGGATTTTCCATCGCTGACAATTTTTAGCTCAAGGTTGGATGTCTTACTAAACTATCTGCTCTGGGAATTATGGGAGATCAGCCTAAACGATCACAGGTTCCTTTTTGTCTTGGAATCTATTAAAATACAAAGATTATTTTTTTCAATCACACAGGTATAGTTTGCTAGAAGCTTTTGGAAAGTGTTTTATATCAGTGTTGTATAAGTGTTGTTATTAGATTTGGGCTGGGAAAGGAAGATGTGACATTGGGAACTGTACTATTCAGTGCTTTAGCTTCCTAAACAGGAAGTCAGGGGACGGATCCCTGTGCTGTTACCCAGAGGCAGCTGGAATTGCATCCTGGAATAGAGAGGATCTCTGTTAAGCACCTAAGTCCCGGCATGATCACTGAACATCACACCAATGGTCAGAAAATTAAAAGGAAGCAAGGCAATTTCTATCATTTCAGTCTAGAGCCTATTCTTTGTAAAATAAGAGGGGGAAGGTCCCAGATGACTGGAAAAAGGCAAATATAGTGCCCATCTTCAAGAAAGGAAAGAAAGAGAATCTAGGGAACTATAGGCCGGTCAGCCTCACTTCAATCCCTTGAAAAATCATGGAGCAGGTCCTCAAGGAATCCATTTTAAGGCACTTAAAAGAGACGCAGATGATCAGGAGCAGTCAACATGGATTCACCAAGGGAAAGTCGTGCCTGACCAACCTGATTGCTTTCTATTCAGAGGTGACTGGTTCTGTGGATGAGGGGAAAGCGGTGGACATGATATATCTTGACTTTAGCAAAGCTTTTGATACAGTCTCCCACAGTATTCTGATCAGCAAGTTAAAAAAGTATGGGTTGGATGAATGGACTATAAAATGGATAGAGAACTGGCTAGAGCAAAGGGCTCAACGAGTAGTGATCAATGGCTCCATGTCTAGCTGGCAGCCGGTCACAAGTGGAGTGCCCCAGGGGTCGGTCCCGGGGCCGTTTTTGTTCAACATCTTCATTAATGATCTGGAGGATGGGGTAGATTGAACCCTCAGCAAGTTTGCAGATGACACTCAGCTAGGGGGAGTGGTAGATACACTGGAAGGGAGGGATAGGATACAGAAGGACATAAACAAATTGGAGGATTGGGCCAAAAGAAATCTGATGAGGTTCAACAAGGACAAGTGCAGAGTCCTGCACTTAGGACGGAAGAATCCCATGCACAGCTACAGACTGGGGACCGATGAGCTAGGCAGCAGTTCTGCAGAAAAGGATCTGGGGGGTTACAGTGGATAAGAAGCTGGATATGAGTCAGCAGTGTGCCCTGGTTGCCAAGAAGGCTAATGGCATATTGGGCTGCATTAGTAGGAGCATTGCCAGCAGATTGCAGTAAGTGATTATTCCCCTCTATTCGGCATTGGTGAGGCCGCATTTGGAGTACTGTGTCCCGTTTTGGGCCCCCCACTACAAAAAGGATGTGGACAAGTTGGAGAGAGTCCAGTGGAGAGCTGGATTAATGATTAGGGGGCTGGAGCACAAGACTTATGAGGAGAGGCTGAGAGAACTAGGCCTGTTTAGTCTGCAGAAGAGAAGAATGAGGGGGGATTTGATAGCAGCCTTTAACTGCCTGAAAGGGGGTTCAAGGGAGGATGGAGCTAGGCTGTTCTCAGTGGTGGCAGATGACAGAACAAGGAGCAACGGTCTCAAGTTGCAGTGGGGGAGGTCTAGGTTGGACATTAGGAAAAAGTTTTTCACTAGGAGGGTGGTGAAGCACTGGAATGGGTTACATAGGGAGGTGGTGGCATCTCCATCCTTAGAGGTTTTTAAGGTGACGTTTGACAAAAACCTCGCCAGGAAGATTTAGCTGAGGATAGTCCTGCTTTGAGCAGGGGGTTGGACTAGATACCTCCTGAGGTCCCTTCCAACTCTAATATTCTAAGATTTTATGATTCAAAGAGCATTGAAAAATGAAATGCAAGGTAGTAGAGATGGCCTTGAGCTGCAAAGCTCAGGGCCAGATTTGGGTTCAAACATCTTCGGAGTTCAGGTTCCAGGGGCTTGTTTCAGGCTCGTCTTCCAACAACTGGCCTGCGATTATTCTCTTTAAAACACTACCGCAAGCCCAGAGGTCAAATTTATGCCTTTCACAAAGATATCTCCTCAGAGAGACCATTTTAAAATTACCTATATTCCCCTTGTGCCCACCTGCCATGTGGTTTATCCCACGTCACCTTCAAGGCTTGGGGATGTACCCAATTAGCTGTAAGATCACAAGAATGGCCATACTGGGTGAGACCAAGGGTCCATCTAGCCCCGTATCCTGTCTTACAGCTGAGATCAGTGCCAGATGCTTCAGAGGAAATGAATAGAACAGAGCAATTATCAGGAAGTTCATCCCCTGTTGTCCAGTCCCTGCTTCTGGCAGTCAGAGGTTTAGGGACACCTAAAAGATAGAGTTATGACCCTGTCCATCTTGGCTAATAGCCAGCGATGAACCTATCCTCCTCCTATTAGATTTATCTAATTCTTCTTTTTAACCCTGTTATAGTTTTGGCCTTCACAACATCCCCTGTCAATAAGTTCCACAGGCTGACTGTGTGTTGTATGAACCCATATTTCCTTATGTTTATTTTAAACCCGCTGCTTAATAGTTTCCTTGGGTGACCCCTGGTTCTTTCCCAAGCTTTGTACCTGAGGAGGTGAGTAGCTAATTGGCCCCTGGCCACAGGGGACAGAGCTAAGCTATAATAAGTAGACTGAAGGAGCTTAGTTGAGGGAAAGACAGCAGAGGAGACAGGTCTCTCTGGCTGAGAGAAGCCCAGGATTAGGGTACACAGCCAGAGACAACGGGGGCTGCACAGTTGGCTGCAAGGGAAGTCGTGAGCTAGGGTTTGTAAGTAGAGAAGGGAAGAGAGGGCAGAAGAACTCTACAGTTTATTTGGACTTGTTTCTGATACCCCGGAAGGAGTCTGAACTCAGGGGACTTGGCCAGAGTAGGAGTAGGGGATGGAGGGGCTGAGCCATGCAACACCTGGGGCCAGAGGCTGGTGGTTGGCAAGAGGTGCTGGAGCTGAAAATCGCAACATCCCCCCCACCAATACAAGGGGATGCTGTGAGGCAGAGTGAACCCAGCCACGCTGTTGTTAATTGTTCTGTTTCCCAGTGTGCCCCTGGCTTTATCTTAGTTAAACATGTGAACAGCTCAGGCAGGTCAGACTAAAGCATGTAATCCCCAGCTCCTGTCCCTTATCTAATCATTGCTAAGAAGCACTTCTGACTGTGTGACAAATAACCTCCCCGTGGCTATGGATACACCGAATATACTCCTTGATAGCCTCAGTGAAAGATCCCTGCGTGCAGTGAGTTTCAGAAATTCCCTTTCCTTCTCCGGCCCCAGGGCATTAGAGAGGAAGTGCAGCAAACAGAGAAGTTTCAGGGGTCGTTTGAGGAGTGGATGGGAAACTGGCCTTGCCTGGATACTGGTGCTGCACATCAAACTCTGGGGTGTGCGTTGCCTTCCGGAGCAACTCTGAACCAAAGAAAAGGGAGAGAGGGGAGGCTATTGGGGGAGGGAGGGAACACAGAGTAGGTGAGGAGACTATCTAGGGGAAGCCAGAGGGAGTGTGGAGGGAATGTGGGGGGGTCAGGCAGAGTGGGGATGGTTAGCGGTGAGGCAATTGGGTAAGGTGGAGAGGGCGGACAATGGTGAGGGAATTAGGGCAGGGCAGAGAGGGAGTGGTTAGCGGCAAGGGAATTGGGGCAAACAGTGATGAGCGAATCAGGGTAGGGCGGAGAGGGGATGAGGAAAGTGTTGGAGGAATCTGGAAGGAAAAGGTATGAAGAACCAATGCAGGTGGAAGGAGGATCAATGTGTGTTGAGAGCCAGTGGGGAATGGGGAGCAGGAACCATTGATTTTCCTCTGGCACTAGGAGCTCAAGTGGGGACTTGCCTAATCTGAGTTGGACAAACCCAGGTTATGAAGATAAGAGGTGAATGAGCCCAGGGGCTGAGGAGGAAGGATCGGGGTTAAAACACATACAAAGAATGTGAGTTGTATTACTCAGCAAGTGATCCTGATAAGTTCTCCAATGGGGACAGGGTGAGAGTGCAGCTGTGGAAAGCCAGGGGGAGATTTTGGGGAGAGATTTGAAGGAGGTGAGTGAGGATGAATGGGGCACACACAGGGACTGTGTCTCAAGGGATGTGTGGGTGGAGCTGATGAGTGAGAGGTAGGCACAGAGTAGGGTTCTTCATAGTGAGGCCTAGGGCTTGTATTGGGTGTGGAGAGAAATAAGGAGCCAGAGACTCCACGTGGCCAGAGGGCTGGGAAAGGAGGGTTGTTGTAGCTGCTAGGTGTTGCCTAGATGGAAGAAGGGAGAGGCAGGGAGGTCAGGGAGGAGGAAGACTTAGTTTGAACCGCGAGTCTCCCATTAATGGGAGAGGAACTGTTGGCTGCATGCTTCATGCAAATTCCTTTGGCCTGATGGGGGTTGTTTGCAAACTGCCCACTTTGACTAGTCTGGGTTCTGAACTCACTTGCCCAGCTGTGCGATGGATAAGCTAAATTGTTCAGCCTCCTTGTTGGGTGACCTGGCCTTAATAGGTCTTAGGAGTTTGGAACAGCAGAGCTGTTTAGAAACGGGTGATTCCATGTCCCAGAGGATTTCAATATTTGGTTTCAATATTCACTGTGAAAGGCAGTGGGGCTTTGGGGACTCTGGAAGCCCGGGGACTCCACAGGACTTGCTACCCAGGAGCAAGGACTCTTGCTTTTCACAGGTCACTGGGGTGCCAGATGGGTGAGCTAGCAGGAAACCAGGCAGGGTGCTGGTGGAACCCTAACTGGCAGACAGTTCTGTCAGTGTTTTGGTGACCTGCACCATCTCTGTGAAATATTCCAATTTTGCTAAGTAGGCAAATTCTGATGAAACAATGTTTGCTCTGAATGTTTCTACTGAACAGCTCAGTGAAGCTGTGATTCTCTCAGGGAGCGGCTGGTAAGCACATCGCAGGAGGAGAGCAAGACCCAGGAGGCAGCAGGCCTCGGGAATTTAGGATATTTAAAATCTTCTCTCACCTGAGCCAGGGTTTCTGTATTGTGCTAGTGATGAGGATACATTCACGTGCACTTGTTTATCTCATGTGATTACTATCAGGTCTTTGGCCTGGAGTTCTGGGAATAACACAGTCCCTGCCTTGCTGTGTTGCATCCCTAGCAACATATAGCAATATTTTATATATCTCCCATAATCTCCTGGAACAAATATGCATGAGGACATGGAAGCAAACAACAGTGCAAAATTGCTTGCACAAATATTCACAGAAAAGTGAATAAGAGGGGGGTGGGAATGTGGTTGAATAGAACTGTGAACTTGCAAAATGTTCATGGATAATTACAGGTCTTGGCAAAGGTATCAGCACTAATAATGTCATTAACGCTGACATTAAGATGGGGGGAGTGGTAGATATGCTGGAGGGTAGGAATAGGATACAGAATGATCTAAACAAATTGGAGGATTGGGCCAAAAGAAATCCCATGAGGTTCAAGAAGGACAAGTGCAGAGTCCTGCACTCAGGACAGAAGAATCCCATGCACAGCTACAGACTGGGGAGCAATTGGCTAGGCAGCAGTTCTGTAGAAAAGGACCTGGGGGTTACAGTGAAGCAGAGGCTGGAAATGAGTCAGCAGTGTGCCCTTATTGTCTAGAAAGCTAATAGTATATTGGGCTGCAATAGTAGGAGCATTGCCAGCAGATCGCGGGAAGTGATTATTCCCCTCTATTCGGCACTGGTGAGGCCACATTTGGAGTATTGTGTCCAGTTTTGGGCCCCCACTACAGAAAGGATGTGGACAAATTGAAGGGAGTCCAGCAGAGGGCAAAAAAATGATTAGGGGGCTGGGGAACATGACTTACAAGGAGAGGCTGAGGGAACTAGGCTTGTTTAGTCTGCAGAAGAGAAGAATGAGGGGGGATCTGATAGCAGCCTTCAACTACCTGAAAGGGGGTTCTAGGGAGGATGGAGCTAGGCTGTTCTCAGTGGTGGCAGATGACAGAACAAGGAGAAATGGTCTCAAGTTGCATTGAGGGAGGTCTAGTTTGGGTATTAGGAAAAAGTTTTCACTAGGGGGGTGGTGAAGCCCTGGAATGGGTTACCTAGGGAGGTGGTGAGATCTCCATCCTTAGGAGTTTTTAAGGTGCAGTTTAACAAAGCCCTGGCTGGGATGATTTAGTTGGGGTTGGTCCTGCTTTGAGCAGGGGGTGGGACTAGGTGACCTCCTGAGGTCTCTTCCAACCTTCATCTTCTATGGTTCTAAGATTAAAAAAGAAGCAGCAGCAGTGGCTCAAAGTGAATAGTGCTTTTCATTCAAGACTTCCAAAGGGCTTCATAAAATGTACATCCCCATTTACTTACAAACCACTAGAGATGGGTGTGAAGCAAAACTGAATCTAAACGCTCCTGAACTTTGGGAGTTCAAAATCCAGATTTAAATGTTGCTGGTTGAGCCCATTACAAACGAGTGTGTGATAAGGGTCACTTCATATACTGCTGAAATTTACTCATCTCTTGGGTGGTACACAGTAGCTGGTGAGCAGTGCACAACAGCCTTTACCCTACACTATATTTTAAGCCATGATTTATTTTCAAGGGTGAGCACTGTGTTTTTCTATCTAAATTGGAGCCTGCGGTCTGTATCGGGATAAATGAACCGCTGTCCCCCACAACACACACATGCTTTACTGGCATAGTGGATGCTCTCTATATCGTATATAATGCATTTTTATTATATATTTCTCTCCCTCACTCTCTTTTCCTCTCATCATCTGCAAAGCAGAAAGCAAATCCCCCAGCTATGGACTCTGAATCAAAGTTTAGAACCCAGGGATATCTCAGTAGGTTCAGACAGGCAAAATGAGCTCATCTGCTCTGCAGCTCCCGTCCTGTCACCGGATCCGTGTGGGTGAATGTTTGCACCCTGGAGCCCCATGAACATCATTAGGACTTGACATGGACACACGGCTTCACCCGCACGGATCTAGTTGTAGGATCAGTGCTCAAGTTAGCAAAAATCATGACTCATCTGGGATGTGCTGTGTTTATTTTAAAACAAGGTCCCAGTTTATGGTTTAAGTTGATCAACAGGTCATACAACTTACCCCAGCACCATTTTCCACAAATCCAGTGTTTTAAAAACAGTAAGCATTGAAAAATAACCAATTTAGCTCTTTTGAAATTTCCATTGGGTGGGTTTCTGTTGCGTGGGACTATGTCCTCATATTTATAATGCTTCTAGAGCTGGAGGGAGGAGATTTGCAGCCTATGGCCACCTCTTCATCTGTAAATCCATGGGGCTCTGCTGATTTACACAAACTGAGGTTTATAGCTTTTCATGAGTTAAATGCAAGAAGATTCTTTGACTTGAAAATTTATAGATGGGAAGAAAATCTGGACTACAATGAGCTGAAGATTAATTTGTTTTAAATGAATGGATAAAACCCTAAATATCTGAGAAGCAAATATAAAGAAAACAGTATGGTTTTCTGAAAGAATAAAGTTTTATCATCTAGGACCTGTCTGACTGGCAACAAAAATGATTAGGGGAGCACAAGACTTATGAGGAGAGGCTGAGGGAACTAGGTTTGTTTAGTCTGCAGAAGAGAAGAATGAGGGGGGCTTTGATAGCAGCCTCTAACTACCTGAAAGGGGGTTCCAGGGAGGATGGAGCTAGGCTGTTCTCAGTGGTGGCAGATGACAGAACAAGGAGCAATGGTCTCAAGTTGCATTGGGGGAGGTCTAGGTTGGACATTAGAAAAAGTTTTTCACTAGGAGGGTGGTGAAGCACTGGAATGGGTTACCTAGGGAGGTGGTGGAATCTCCATCTTTAGAGGTTTTAAAGCTGCAGCTTGACAAAACCCTCGCTGGGATGATTTAGCTGAGGGTAGCCCTGCTTTGAGCAGGGCGTTGGACTAGATGGCCTCCTGAGGTCCCTTCCAACTCTAATATTCTATGGTTCTATTACTTTTATAAATGAATCAGTAACTTTGGGGGGGAATTAATTCAGTGATCAATAAAGTGAGGAACTAACAGGATGGTAGTGGTTAGAGATGGAAAAGTCCACTCTGATCACAGAACCTGTCCCCCATAAGGGGAGGAGTCAGTTCCCCAAGAAGGGACATATATTAAACTGATACCACACTAGATCTTACCCACACTACTGGTCTGAACCAGGCATCATGCAGGCAGGCTCTGTGTAAGCTTCTCTCACACAGCACTGCCCAGATAGCTAAATATAATGTGCACTGCCCCTGCTATTCAAGCCCTTAAACTCTACCCAGTAGAGATTGCCTGTTGTGCTGTGATTTTATAATGAGGAAACACTCACACACTCTAGTGAAGGGTACCAATATAAGCGCCTGGATGGATGGATAGATAGGAATATCCCCGGGGGACTAAGAATGAGCAAACTCCATGCTTGTTTCTGCATGTGGCCCAGGGCTGGCTTCAGCTGTAAGGACAGGATGTGGGGCATGGCATAACCAAGGCATGGGTTGCCTCTCCACTCTGGCCCCCATGCTGTAGGGGTGGGAAAGGTCTCATGAGAAGATAATTCCTTCGTCTTTTAGGTCCCACCACCAGAGAGGGAGATAGAGTCGATCTTTGAATTTACTAGGCCATAGTGTACTGTAATGTATGTATGTGTGAGACACCTGTTACTGTCTATGAATGGTACATAGACATTATATAAACCCTGCTACTAGTGTCATCAAAGTCACAGATTCCAAGACCAGAAGGGACCACTGTGATCATGGGCTCTGACCTTTTGTATAAAACAGGCCGGAGAACTTCTCCCCCAATAATTCCTGGAGAGGAGCTTTTAGAAAAACATCCCATCTTGATTTAAAAATTGTCCGTAATGAAGAATCCACCATGATCCTTGGTAAGTTGGTCCAAAGGTTAATGACCTTTGCTGTTAAAAATGGACACCTAAGGAAGACTTTTGTTTCGCTCCAGTGTCAGAATGTTTTCAAAGATGACAGTTTTGAGGTTTAACCCCAATGCGTGTGTGTGATCAGCTGATGACCAAGATGTCTGTCTGGGTCCATTATAATATTCCTATTTGATGCCAGGTCTCCAGAGAATTTTAACTTCACATGCCTGAGTACCAGTGCTAGATGTGCTCGCATATTCATCCATATTCATAACCTATACCATGTAACTTACCTGACAAATCACAGCAAAACCCATCTTAGACAACAAACGATGAATTTTTCCAGAGAACATCCAAACAAAGTTTGTCAAATAATTTTAAATAATGAATAGACTGGAAAACGTTACGATCGGCCGGTTTTCATACTAGGGGCAGAAAAAGACGATACATTTGTCAAATTATTAATGAAAAATGATAACCCAATGCTTGTAAATTGTAGTAAATCAAATGTTGTACTTACAAAGTAGAGCTGGTCAAAATTTTTCAAGTGAAATCTTTTTTTCACCCAAAAATCCAGTTT
The DNA here is from genome assembly GCA_007922155.1 of Mesoclemmys tuberculata. NCBI lineage: Eukaryota > Metazoa > Chordata > Testudines > Chelidae > Mesoclemmys > Mesoclemmys tuberculata. The sequence continues at coordinate 1,891,109 of ML675712.1, forward strand.
TGTCAACATTGAAATGCTTCACATAAACAGTTCAATTTTGGTAATTTTTCAGTGAAAAAAGGTGAAATGAAATGAATATTTTAGTTTAGTTTCATTTTAAATTAAACCTCTCATTTTGTTTTGGTTTTCAAAATTTCCACAAAAAAATTTGGAACAAAATGATTTCTTCCTCTGGTTGCTTAAGAATGGGCTTTTAAAGCCCTGGTTCTCTCTTAGTATCCTTGCCCCCTGTTAAGGGTTGATGGGTGCTAATGAGCTTGGGGAACAACACCTCATTAAGAAGCTCTCAGCCTTGCCTAGGAGACCACTAGGATCAGCACACAGTCCCCCAAATAAACAGACCACATGATATACTTTAATCAAGCAACAAGCATGCCACAAACCCAAACATACACACTACAGACAACAAACTATAGTAAAGAACAGAATTATCAGACACATAGATGAATACGATTTCTTGGGGAAAAGTCAATATGGTTTTTGCAAAGGGAAATCATGCCTCACCAATCTACTAGAATTCTTTGACGGGGTCAACAAGCATGTGGACAAAGGTGATCAAGTGGATATAGTGTACTTAGATTTTCAGAAAGCCTTTGACAAGATCCCTCACCAAAGGCTCTTAAGCAAAGTAAGCTGTCATGGGATAAGTGAGAAGGTCCTCTCAGGGATCAGTAACTGGTTAAAAGATAGGAAACAAAGGGTAGGAATAAATGGTCAGTTTTCAGAATGGAGAGAGGTAAGTACTGGTGTCCCCCAGGGGTCTGTACTGAGACCAATACTGTTCAACATATTCACAAATGATCTAGATAAGGGGTATACATTGAGATGGCAAAATTTGCAGATGATACAAAATTACTGAAGATAATTAAGTCCAAAGCAGATTGTGAAAAGTTACAATGGGATCTTACAAAACTGGGTGATTGGGCAACAAAATGGCAGATGAAATTCAATGTTGATAAATACAAAGTAATGCATATTGGAAAACATAATCCCAATTATACACATAAAATGATGGGGTCTAAATTAGCTGTTACCACTCAAAAAAGAGCTTTGGAGTCATTGTGGATAGTTCTCTGAAAACATCCAATCAATGTGCAGCGGCAGTCAAAAAAACTAACCCAATGTTGGGAATCATTAGGAAAGCGATAAATAATAGCACCGAAAATATCGTATTGCCTCTTTATAATTCCATGGTACACCCACATCTTGAATACTGTGGGCAGATCTGGTTTCCCCTTCTCAAAAAAGCTATACTGGAATTGTAAAAGGTACAGAAAAAGGCAATTAAAATGTTTAGGGGTATGGAAAAACTTCCATATGAAAAGAGATTACTAAGACTGGAACTTTTCAGTTTGGACAACTAAGGAGGGAATGATAGAAGTCTATAAAATCATGACTGATGTGGAGAAAATAAATAAGGAAGTGTTACTTACTTCTATTCATAACACAAAAACTAGGGGTCACCAAATGAAATTAATAGGCAGCAGGACAAAAGGAAGTATTTCTTCACACAACATACAGTTGACTTGTGTAACTCCTTGCCAGAAGATGTGGTGAAGGCCAAGACTATAACGGGGCTCAAAAAAGAACTAGATAAGTTCATGGAAGATAGGTCTATTTGAAAAATGACTACGTAAAAATGGTACCTCCAAGTACCTACATAGAAAAGAGATAGCCGATAGTAAATGACTCTTTAATCTAACAGAAAAAGGTATAACCAGATCCAACATCTGGGAGCTGAAGCTAAAGAAATTCAGACTAGAAATAAGGCAGAATGTGTAACAGTGAAGGTAATTAATCCTTGGAACACACTATCTAGGGATGCGGTGGATTCCTGATTGCTTAAAGTGTTTAAATAATGAGTAGATGCCTTTTGATAGGATATACTATGGCCCAAACAGAATTTATGGGCTTTATGGGGAAATTACTGAGTGAGGTTCTTTGGCCTGTGTTATGCAGGAGATCAGACAAGATGCTCAGAACAGTCCCTTCTGGATTTAAAATCTGTTCATTCAACAGATTTACTCCCTGTGTGTGTTCAGAGACAGCTACCTACGTTAGTCACAGTAAAAGGGGTTTTTACTCCTGTTGCTTGGCAAAGCCAATGCAGCTACTGGACCCTAGGCTGAATTCTGTTCCCACTTGTGTGTTGCCAACAGAGGATAAAGAGTTAGAGCAATCATGGCTTCAGAGATGGGCTGAAGGAACAGAGAGTGGGACTTAGATGGTGGAGGCAAGGACAGAAAGGAGAGAGAAAGTGTCTGCCCAGAGAGTGTCGACTTAAATTTTGGAAAAAAAATTGGTGAGATCCTTGGATAAGAAGGAAGCTGCAGACAAGGAGAAGGGGCTAAGGCCAGGTGGAGGTGGAGCAAGACTTGACAGGGTGTAGAACCAGAAGACGTCCCCTGGAGAGAGTCCTGGCTGGGATGCCCCAGTTGGTATGTTAATCGCAACTGGAAAATGCTAAGGGGCAGCCAGTCCCATGAGAGTGAAATACAGTGTTAAGGACAGAAAGGGCGTAAAGAAAGGAAGGATAGTCTAGTACTTAGGGCGCTAATCTAACACTTGGGAGACCCAAATTCAAGGCCTTGAGCTGCTACAGACTTCTTACAGAGGTTTGGTCTCTCTGTGGCTTAGTTTCCTGTCTGTAAAATGGGGATACTGGCACTGCCTTGCCTCACTGCAGTGTTGTGCAGGTAAATATGTGAAACACTGAGAGCTGCTCAGATGCTCTGGTGATGGGGGGGCCATATGAGACTGCTTTCTAGACGGGGTGAGCTGTGCAAGGTATTCAGCAGGCCCGTGTCCGGGAGGGTTTCCATTTAAAGGCATGAACAAGTACACTAGGTATGGGAGAGCAGGGCCAGATGGCAGCAGGAAGGTTATACTATTTGTAAACCCGGAGGTGGGTGGCTGCGAGCCCGCCCACTGCTCAAGGCTCCTCCCCCAGCCTAAGGGGAGGAGTCACTGAGCCCGGGATACAACTGAGTACAGGAGACAACTAATGGAAAAACAGGAAGGGGCGTTTGGGTCATAGGGTCAAAAGGAAAGAACCAGAATGGGACAGCGAGCAGAGAACCCTGGACAGCGCCCACTGCTCCTGGAAGGTGTCAAGGGAGCCAGCAGACTTAGCCTAGAGGAACTCTGCCCGGATGCGTGAGTTCACAAAGGAACGGAAATAGGCCCCAAAGTCGCAGAGTGCCCCCCCCCACAACCTCCTCTCCCCGTTCTTGTAGACGACCAGTTTGGCTAGAGCCAGGAGGAGGTTGGTGAGGAGGTCCCGCGACTTCGTGGGGCCACGGATGGGGTGTGTGTAAATGAACAGGTGAGGGGAGCAGGAGGGTTATGGAAGGGAGATAGATAAGCCCCAGAATGTTCGGGGCCTTGTTCTCTGCAGATTGTTCAGGGGTTACTACAGGTTAATTAGGAGCACCTGAGGCCAATTAAGGCCCAGCTAGAGTGCTGATAAAAACCCCTGCTCCAGCCTGATGGGGAGAGAGTAAGGAGAGCTGGCAGTAGTGGGGGAGGAATGTTGTGATCAACAAGAGGAACCAGACCAAGAACCATGAGAAAGGTACAAGAGATCAGAGAGGGGGAAATAGCCCAGGGGAAGGAAGTTAAGCTGCGAGCAGTGTCAGCAGTGCATAGCTGCTATTCATAGGGCTCCAGGGCTGTGGCCCAGAGTAGAGGGCGGGCCCAGGTCCCTTCTCCCTTTCCCCTCACTGTGCACTACAGAGGCACCAACATCCAGAGAAAGGGCAACAGATGGTGCCCCGACCCACCACATGAGAGCAAAACACAGGACCCACCATAGCAAAGTGGGCAATTTGCCACACATGGTGTCAGTAGTGGGATTCTGCACAGTGGACTTAAACCAGGGCATGCCAAAACCATCCTGTCACCAAGATGGATGATATGGTGAAGGCATTAGTGCAAGCGATGGCAGCCCAACAGGAGAGTACCTGGGCCCAGGCAGCTGCCCAACAGGAGGCAGTAAGACTGCAGCAGGAGACCAATTGCCTGCTGATGAGCCAGGCTGCCCAGGACCAGGCTGTACTGCAGGAGGTGATGGGCCAGCTGAGGGCCCTGACTGAGCAAAACCGAAACCATGACAAGGCATGGACCATAAGGGCCAGCAGCTGCCTGCAGAAAATGATTCAAGAGGATGATATGAAGGCATATATCCTGGCCTTTGAAAGGACAGCCCTATGGGAGGCCTGGCCCCAAGATCAATGGGTCGGCATCCTCGCCCCGTTCCTGCGTGGGGAAGCCCAGAAGGCCTACTACAATATGGCTGCAGAATCTGTAACAAAATACTTCCAGGTGAAGGTAGAAATCCTGGCCAGGTCCGGAGTAACGAGACCAATGTGAGTCCAGAGATACCATGAGTGGTGATATAGCAAGGACAAGGCACCGTGGGCACAATTGTTTGACCTGATCCAGCTGATCCAGAAGTGGCTCTGCCCTGAGGCCCTCCTCTCCGAGAAGATGATGGAGCTCGTGATGCTAGACCGGTGCACAAAGGGATTACCACCGGACCTCCAAGCCTAGAGTGACTCCTCCACCTGTGGTGAGTTGGTTGCCCTTATAGAGAGACAGCTCGCAGCCCATGAGCTGTTTTAGATCCGTGGGGAAAAGAAATGGTGGACCCAGAAGCCAGCCCCCAGCCTAAGTTCCCAGACTGTTGTGAACTCCAACAAAGCTGGGGCTGAGAGGAGGAACACTGAGGAATGGCCTGAGGCCATGAAGGGATCTGGGACCTGGGGAGAGGGTGGTGAGGGGCAGACCAAATAGCCCAAGGCAGAGGGCAGCACCAGGGGCAAGGTATCAGTATCACGAGTGTGGGAAGTTGGGGCAGATAGTAGCCCAGTGCCCCAACAAGGAGGAGCCCATGCAGTGCACTCTAGGGAATCACGGAGAGCAATGTAGCCTAATTGACCTAGTAGGGAATGCAACAACCCCGCGTGGATACACAAGGCCAGCAAAAATGAACAGTATCGAGACCATGACACTGGTGAATTCTGGAAGTGCTGTCATGCTGGTCTCAGGGAAATTAGTGGGGCAAGACCAACTGACCTGGGCCAAACACATGGGGGTAATATGTATCCATGGCACCATAAATTTCTATCCCTCGATCCCTGTACGGGTTGAGATCTAGGGGAACATTACCAGGGTGACAGCTGGGGTGGTCCTCAAACTCCCCTACCCAGTCGTAATCAGTAGGGACTTCCCAGGGTCTGAAAACCTGCTCCCCCCCCATTAGAGTCAGAGGAGAGTAACAAACCCCAGATGAAGACTGAGGGACCTGCAGATTGCCTTGCCCCAGTCTTCACCAAATTTGCCCAAGAATTGTTTTCAACCTTCGGAAAACCCTGGAAGTCAAGGCAGGAAAGGAGGGCAGATAAGAGATTAGGGACCAGGATTTTGACTAAGAACCAGAAAGCCACCCTAGTTGGTAGACAAACCTGTTCAGGAGACCAGGAGGCAGCTCGGGCTGGAGAAGACCCAGAGGAGGTTCCCAGCTCCAGGAAGAGCAACCCAACAGACAGAGTTGAGGTCAATCCTCTGGAGTTAGGCCAGATCAGTCGTGCCCGTGAGAATTTCAGACAGGACCAGGCCAATGACCCATTATATGCAAATGTGAGAGGGAAGGTAGTGGAGGTAGATGGCATATCCTTGGAAGGGAAGACCAAAGACCCAGGGCCATACTTAGTGCTCAGATGTGATAGGGTAGCACAGTTATGGGGGGAAGAAGTGGAGCAGCTACTAGTGCAGTGGAAACACACAAAGGCAGTATTGGAGCTAGCTCACAGCCATTTATTTGGGGGACAACTAGGAGTAGATAAGACCCTATAATCCTACGGAGGGTTTTCTAGCTGGGGGTATGGGCAGAGGTCCAATGTTATTGTGCGTCTTGCCCAGAGTGCCAGTTGCACAGTCCCCAACCTCACTTGCAGGCCCGGTTAGAGCCTTTATAGAAGTCCCTTTCGAAAGGATAGCCATGGGCCTGGTGTGCCCCCTAGAAAATTGGAACAGGGCCACCAAAGCATACTTGTCATACTAGACTACACCACATGATACCTCGAAGCCATTCCCCTAAGCAGCCCCATGTCCAAGGCAATAACAAGGGAATTGCTCCAGGTCTTTGCTAGAGTTGGCATCCCAAAGGAGATCCTGACTGATCAGGGAGCTCCCTTTATGTCAAAGTTAATGAGAGATTTGCGTACCCTGCTCCGCATCCAGGACCTGAGGACCACAATCTACCATCCTCAAACAGATGGTCTGGTAGAGCGGTTTAATTGTACCCTCAAGCGTATGATCTGGAAGGTGGTAGCACAGGACAGAAAAGACTGGAATGCCCTTCTACCGTACCTCATGTTTGCGATACGGGAGGTCCCCCAGGCATCTACTGGATTCTCTTCCTTTGAATTACTATACAGACACCATCCTTGTGGCATACCACATATTACCAAGGAGGATTGGGAGGAACAGTCCAATCCAGGAAAGAACATTATTGAACATGTGCCACAGCTGCGGGAACATATAGTCTGAGTGATGCCCATAGTATGAGAATAGCTAGAGAAAGCATAAAAGGCCCAGCAAACCTATTACAACTGCCAGGGAAAAGCATGGAAATTTCAGCCAGGAGAACGAGTGATGGTACTAGAGCTGACAGCAGAAAGCACACTCCTGGCCAGGTGGCAAGGACCATATGAGATAGTGGAAGTTGTCAGGGAGGTATAGGTGGATTATCAAGTGAAGCAGCCAGACCGCCGAAGTCAGAGCAAATCTATCACATCAAATTGTTGAATCCTTGGCAAGACTGAGAGACGTGCCTGGCTACCCAGAGAATACCGCCACAGGCAGATGCCCCATGGGGGTGAAGGGGAGGTGAGAATATCCCCTGAGTTAATCCAAGAACAATGAACAGAGATCATTGACATGATCCAGTGGAACCAAGACATGTTTTCTATGCAACCAGGCCACACGTCAGTGGTCCAACACCACATTGTCACCAAACCTGGAGCGAGGGGGACAAAAAACTGTACTGAATTCCAGAAGCCAAAAGGGAAGAAATAAGAATGGAGATGAAGAAAATGTTGGAACTCAGGATTATTGAGGAATCCCACAGCCAGTGGTTCAGCCCCATTGTCCCAGTACCCAAGCCTGACGGCACCCTGACTTTCAAAAATTGAACGAAGTATCCAGATTTGACGCCTACCCAATACTGCATATTCATGAGCTCATTGATCAGTTAGGCAAGGCCTGATACTTGACCACCCTGGACTTGACCAAAGGCTACTGGTAAATCCCACTAGCCAAGGACGCAAAGGAGAAAACTGCTTTCTCCACACCTGATGGCCTTTTTCAATACACCATCATTCCCTTCAATCAACATGGGGCCCCGGAAACTTTCCAATGCCTAATGGATAAACTACTATGGCCCTGCATCAAGTATGCCGCCACCTATTTAGATGACGTAGTCATCCATAGCCCTGAATTGGAGACACATCTGGGAAAAGTAGAGGCAGTGTTAGATGCCCTCAGAAAGGCTGGCCTCACTACAAACCCTGCCAAGTGTGTGATCAGGCTAGCTGACGCCAGGTACCTTGGATATGTAGTAGGGAGACAATTGGTAAAAACCCAGTGGAATAAAGTAGAGGCAATACAGGACTGGCCCAGACTGGTCCGCAAAAGATAAGTCAGAGCTTTTCTGGGGATAGTGGGGTATTACAGGAGGTCCATCCCTGACTTCACCACTAGAGCAGAGCCTTTGAAGGCTCTAATAAAAGCTCAGGGCCGGGATATAATAAAATGGACGGATACAGCAGAAGAATGCAAGAGTGACCAGACGGTTCCTAGCCCTACAACCCTTCCGTGTCCGTATACAGCATAGGGCCGGAAGTCAGCACGGCCACACCGATGGCCTGTCGCATCAACACTGCCTCTCGTCCCAAGTAGCCCAACTGCGTGGTGTTAAGCGGAGGGGATATGGGAGACAACAGGACCAGACAGCAGGAGGGTCATAGAAGGAAGACAGCGAAGCCTCAGAATGTTCTGGGCCTTGTTCCCTGCAGACTGAGCAGGGGTTACTACAGGTTAATTAGGAGCACCTGAGACCAGTTAAGGCCCAGCTAGAGTCCTGACAAAAACCCTGTGCCAGCCAGATGGGGGGAAAAGTAAGGAGAGCTGGCAGTAGTGTGGGAGGAGCGTTGCAATCAACCAAAGGAGCCAGATCAAGAGCCAGGAGAAAGGTACAAGAGAACAGAGAGGGGAACGTAGCCCAAGGGAAAGATGTTTAGCTGCGAGCAGTGTCAGCAGCACATAGCTGCTATTCACAGGGCCCCTGGGCTGGGGCCTAGAGTAGAAGGTGTGCCTGGGTCCCTTCTCCCTCCCTCGTCACTGTGCACTACAAAAGACAGACATCCAGAGACAGGGACAACAGGTGGTGACCCGAGTGACCACACGAGAACGAAGTGCAGGACCCACAAAAGCAGAGCGGGCAATTTGTCACACAGAGATCACACAGTGATGTATAGTCAGTGTGTGATGTCTGGTTATTACTGTTGTTTTGTTTGTATTCTAGTAGAGCCCATGCGCCCCAGTCTGAGATCGGGACCTCGCTGTGCTAGGTGCTGTACACACGCATTATAGAAAAATTCCCTGCCCTGTCTAGAGCCCTGATCTTACAATTGACTGCATGTCGGAGTAGCATCCACCTCCCTGCGGCCAATTGCAGGATCAGAGCCTGTGTGCATGATGACAGAGAACAGCTAGATACCATACCCCTATTGCCGATGGAGCGATTCACAAAGCTGGTAGGATGTATAAGAAGAGAGAATACACCCTACATTCCTTGGGAGGCTATGCTAGCCCAAAGGGGTTGTATGGAAAAAGGCAAAGAGTGGGGGATGGAGGAATGAGGAGTGGGAAGCTGAAGCAGATGCAGGGATGGTGGGATGCAACTTGCAAGAGTCAAGATTCTGGGGGGATTGTTAGTTCTAGAGTTTTGCAAAACTCCCTTCAATTCATACATTCAAACTCCAGTCTAAAACCAGGGAAAAATATATTTGTCAAACTAAAGTGCAGGCACCAGGAGGAAGGTGAGAAGAAGCAGCAGAAAGAGAGAGAGCTATTTGCAGAAGCTTTTACGTTTATTAACAGGGGCCCAGTTTTGAACCTGCTCGAACACTGTGGGGCTGAAAGTTTGAGTCTAACATTACTGGGTCCACATGAGACTGAGGATAAACTGTGTGTGTGGGGGGGGAGAGATCAGAGAGGAGGATGAGAAACTAGCAATCGAGCCAAAATCAGGTGGAATGTAGAGCAAGTGTGAGCAAAGTGTGTGGGGGAGCAGGGCCACCACATGGGGAGCAAGGTACACTTTACCAGGGCTCAGAGGCCCTGGGGGGCCTGGCCTAGGCTGCAACCACCATTAACATGATGAACAAATTGAGGCTAAATTATAGATCATGCTTGAGGATATTTATAGAAACTTATTTCCCTGTATCTATTGTCCAGATCTTGGGAGATTTGCTGGAGCCAATCAGAAGCAGCGTTCGAGCCGTCTCAAGCAACCTTCTGAACAGTGAGTTGCTGAGCATTCTAGAATGGGGCAAGAATGGTTAAGCCACCTAGCTATTGTGTCTATTGAGTGTGAACTTGCAAGAGAAATTGACTTTCAGTGGCTAATCCATGATTTTGAAATGAAAAAAGCCAGAAAAAATAAAGTCACATTGGCTCATCAGAATAAAAAAATCAAGACATTGACAGAATTGAATACCTTTATAATGACCAAAAAGTTACAAAATAGTCAGCAAACTTGTAGGAATTTCAGGCTGGGTGTTATGGTAAACAAAAATAGCAAACGGGGGCATTTTTCAGAAATGTATAATATGTAACAGTAATTTCAGAATTCAAACTTTGTTCATGGCTCATAAGATTGTATGTATGGGATGAGGGATTGTGGTGTGTGTGTGTGTGTGTAAATTACAAGTTTGTACTGGGCCCGAAAAAATTATGCACGGGCCCTGAGTGCTGGGGGTGGAAATGCTGAGAGATTATTTGTGGAGTGGGAGGAAGGATCAAAGAAAAAAGTCTAATGGAAAAATAAATCTAGTTTATATACAGTACCATATAAAAGACACGCATTCCAGGCTAGCATTTGGGGCCAGTTCACCTATCCAGAACATATCGCACAGGTATTACAGCAGTGATAAACTGAGCTCTAAAATCGCTAAATGTGCCTACTGCTGTGTGGCTCAGGAAAGTTAGGTTGAGCTCCACGTGTCTTTATGCAATAGGAAAGCATTGCTTCTTTGACCCTGATTCTGCTCTTGCTTATGCTGGTGTAAATCAAGAGGAACTGCATTCAAATCAACAGATTTACGCCAGCATTACTGGGTGTGTGAGTGAAAGACGAATCAGGCAATCTGGGTCTAAAGCCCTGTTGGATTTGAGAACCTTCTCTAAAAGATTAGGTAGCTTTGCTTTCTATCCTTAGCAACACAGTCCTGATTAACCCTCAGCGCTGTGGTCAATCATTTGGAGGACAGTTTGATTGACAGCCTAGACCTGCTATTGCTTTTCACTACTTCTCTATTCTGTTGACCAGTGGTTCAGGTGTCGGGTTTTTTTTAAAACTTCCTGGATATTTTGTTAAAGAAAAGGCGTCTTGATCAAGAACCATGCAGCAAATCGGTGTAAGTATAGACACGTTGAGGTTGCTTTGCATTATTTTTCTATGAGATTTTATAACGGAGCTAGGATGCCAAAATGTCTAGCCCAAATGTCTGATACAACCCCTGTCCGCTGCTAAACTTTGAAACAAATGTTTCCACAGTTCTCCCTATGGGACATAGTTAAAATTTTAACTAAACTGAGACTCCCTTGGCTTTGGTGGAAGGGTTTTTCATAGTGTGGGCAATTTCTCCGTACACAGATTTTTCTCATGTACCATCTGCAGATATGTGGACCACCTGTCCTCCCACTTGCCTTTGTATGGACCATTTCGCTTTCCATTTGCAATCACCTAATGTCCCTGTACAATTGCTTACATAGAAAAGTAATATTAGGGAAGTATTTTGTGTAATTTTAGCTCTTATTTAATGTGAGTTAGCAGCTAGAAACAAGGGGAGCTTGCCACATCTAAACAAACAAATTTCCATGAACCACCTGTAAGTGCTTTGTGGACTACCAGTGGCCCAGAGACTACAGTTTGGGAAGCTCTGGGTTGCAAGGTTATCAGCAAAGTATGCCTGCCAATATCTGAAAGCCATGAAAGAGGATTTATGAGAAGAATGGTAGGGACACACTTCTGAATGCCATTGAAATACGTAGGAATAGGAGAGCGTTCTGAAGGGAGAGAGTGGTGGATAGGGCTTTACTGA
>ML675712.1:1912253-1934675 GCA_007922155.1 Mesoclemmys tuberculata
TCCTAGGGCTTCACTATCACTCACTTGATAATTGGATCAGGATTATATGTAGTTATAGCAGAATCTGGCCCGGACCTTTTGCTGGATCTTCTCTGTCTCTCTCTCTCTCTCTCATTCAGTTTCCTTTGCTTTAATTGGTAGGACAAAGAACAGAGAGGCTGGAAAAGTGAACAGAGCACAGAGAAATCTGGATGGTATTCCCTGTGCACAGGGCTGAGGGTTACTCTCCTGGGTTTCAATAAGAGTAGTGCGTGCCTAACTGAAGGCAGAATGTGGCTCCTTTCTAGGACCGGTTTCCAAGCGGCAATGTGGTTTTATACTGTGCATCCATTTCCAACACGGCGGCGTTTCTGACATTGCTTTCCTTTCTCCCACAGCCAGCCAGCCTTTTCCTTGCTTGCCGTACAGTCACCCGTCCTGCACGTGCTGACGGCAGAGTGCAACAAAGTCAACGCCATGGGCAAGCCAGCAATGGCTTTCCCGTGCTCACGAGGCTTCTCTTTCTGAGGCAGCCAGGAGGCAAAGCGCCCACTGCAAACTCAGACCTTGAACAATTGTAGGGCCGGGGCAGAGGTAGGCGTGGCGGTGTTACCCGTCTGGATACAGAGCTAATGACTAAACTTAAGGCCATATTGTAATCTCAGTTACACCAGTGCGGTTCACTGCAGTTACTGTAACTGGGACCAGAATCCAGCCCCATTTATTATTGTTGTTATTTACCATAGTGGTTGCTGGAAGTGACTGCCATTATTAAGGTTGGACAAGTTTTCTTTAGTACCTCCTGTTTGAATTTAATCATAGCTCGTCGGAGGAATTCATTTTTGGACTGAAATTTGGCCCAGTTGGATTTTATCCAGCAGTGACCTTTTTCTTTTTTCTTTCTCTTTCTTTCTTTTTTTCTGTTTCTCTTTCTCTTTTTCTTTTCTGGAAAAACTCTTGCTCTAGGCTGGTTTGTTTTAATATCCCTTGTTTTCTCTTCACTTGCTTTGAATTGGCTTTGCCCTGAGTTTTCACCACAAAGAGGGAAAAAGTGCCAGAGATTCCATGAAGTCCAGGAAGGACTTAGCCATTGCTGTCTCTTTTACATAGACCGTGTAAGAGTCTCCAACAGGTAGAAGTCGTTCTAGGGCCTGATCCATTTGTGATGGCAACTGTGTGCACTGAACAACTGTGGCTGCTAACCTGTGCAGCCACACTTGTTTTTACTGTTATCTTGTCTTCCATTCCTACCCCACTTTGTCTGTTTATTCATCTACTGCATAGTGTCAAAAATCCTTCTTCCTGAGCCGTTTGGGCCAGGGACTGTCTTTGCCAATGAGAGTACGAGGTCTTGATCTCTTCTGGGGGTCCTTACATCCTACCATTCTAGAAATAATTATAACAATGCAAATAATAATTCATAATAACAATGCAAGGCTCATGGAAGTCAACGGGACATTTAACTTGGAGAGCCTGATCCTGATCTCACTTACACCAGTTTTACTCAAGAGCAATCCAAATGGAATCAGCACACCCAATTCTGCTCCTGCTTCCTGCAGTTTTAAACCAAGGCAACAATATTGATGTCCGTAGAGTTACTCCTGATTTTACACCGCTCTGATCAATCACAAGACTGCACCCCTCTGTCCATTGGAGTCAGCAGCAAACCTGTAATCTGTGTAGTAATCAGATTAGATGATGGATGGAGGAAGGGGGGGAAACACAGATGAAATCTTATCCCCACTGAAGCCAGGATTTCACCCCCTGACACTAACAGCGATTTTATTTTATTTTGTCAGTTTCTAAACCACAAGTGAGTGCAATGAACTGATTTAATGTATTGAGATTTTTGGGGGGTGGGGAGAGAGAATCATTTTTTTGTTGTTAGCTCTAAAACAGCAGCCAGATTCTCAGCCGGTACATAGATGCATTGAAGGCAGTGGCCTGACACTGTTTTGCACCAGCCAATGATCTGTTCAAGCACCTTTTTCCTGCGTCCAGGGGGAAAGCGAGTAGCTGGGTAAATATTGACTTTCTGTTAGATTACCAAAGAAACTTCTATTTGTTTATGTGTGCAGTGAATTATCAGGCATCAGTATTTATTTTTTAAGTGCTACAGGCATTTACATGTTCGCAACATGTGGAACATGGCATGCTGAATCTAGATCTGGAGGTGGCGGCTGTTAGGGAACTGGGAGTCTTTGTTATAATCCAAATCTCTCTTAGCTCTCACTGCACATTCCCATTCCGAATTTTAAAAGCTGCTGCTGCAGAACAGAGTCACATACATTAGAGATGGAAAAAGAATTACTAGGTTGTCATCTCCCTCCCCCGTCCAGTGGGTCTAAATGACTCAAACTAAGAGGCTTTCATCTCTGTGGGGGGTACTCTACATTACAAAAGATTTCATTGGCACAGAACATCTCTTCCTCCCCCTTGGATCTACCCACAGAAGACTCCCTTCATGCTTAGATCTCCATTGCATATGGGCAATGGGGGCAGCCAGAAACCAGTGAAATGTGGAAGAGCCCTAGCCACATCCCCTTGTTCTCAGTCACAGCCCCTGCATAGCGGAGCTGGCGGGAGGGTGGTGGAGGAGCAAGCTACCACAGCTGAATACCAACGGAGGATTGCCCCTGCTTAGTGCAATCCTCCAGGGTCCAACTCAACTGGCTTTAGGGCTGCTTTGTGCCACAGCAGGAGTGCAAAGCCGCTGCAGCACGGCCATGGCTCTGACCTCAAATCTCCTGGATTCTGAAGCTTGTGTTGTAATCACAGGGCCAGGATTGCCAAAAACCTCTTCCTTGGACTCTACCATCCTTGTACAATTGTACTCTATGAACCCATTACGTGTGATAGTGAAGAATTCAAGTAGCTCCTGGCCACTGGTACCAAGGTCCCTCCCAGCTTCTCAAGTGAGGGTGTTAACCAAGAGCAATAACCAGTAACCCTGGAACAATTTACCAAGGGACATAGTAAGTTCTCCCGCATTTGGAGTCTTTAAATCAAGACTGCGTATCTGTCTACAAGAAACCCTCAAGTTCAACCACAAGTTATTGTGCCGGATGCAGCAAACACTGGGTGATGTGCTATAGGGCCTGTGCTATGCTGGAGATCCAACTCAATGAGCATAATAGTCCATTTTTTCCTTTAACATCCATTGGAATTGGTTGGAATCCAGAATTTAAAACTCACGTGGCTGAGTTAAGAATATTTCTGGTTCACTTTCATCAAGCAAATCTGAAAGGTGAGCTTTGCTTTGGGAAATGTTCTCCTCTAAGAGTTACATCAAGCCCTTTGCGCACCCCTCCCTGCTCATCCTCTCTCTTCTGCAAGGGAAGCCAGCGAAAAAGAAAAATAATCTGTCCGTCACTTGCACTGCTATTTGTAACCTTAAGATAAGGTTAGCATACTTGCTGGGTGAATTTCACTGTCTTCCCATTAAAAAACTATAAGAGTCACAGGCTGTTCTTAGCTGCTACCACAGATCAAGATAGACCCACAGAGCCCACGTCCTGTTTTTTCTCACCTCTCGCTGTGCAGGTAAAACATCTTTTTATGGGTCTTCCATGCCATGGTTTATCTATTTGTAAAATGGGCACAATACTTTCTACCAGTCTTGCATGGATGCTGAGAGGAATAATTCACTAATGTTTATAAAGCAAGCAGAGACCATTGGCTGAAAGGCTCTAGAGAAGTAGATCTTAGATACCAAAGTGAAAGACACCTTATAAATTCCTGAGGACCAGATTCTGCTACGTTTACGTACACTGAGTAGTGCCTTACTAAAAGAGTAATCCGACTGATTTCAATAGGGCTATCATAGAGCAACGTAAACCCAGCAGGTGGCCCTAAATCAGGAGTGTAAAGTATTACCAAGATTACAAACGCTTTGGGGCAGGGAAAATATCAGAGCTATGGCAAAGATGGTGATTTCAGGCCTTGTGCCAGATTTTTCTTTGCTTTCATTTAGAGCAGGTTTGCAGCCTCCGCACCCTGATTTGCTGCACACTGATGTTTGGGCAGGGATGATTCCCAGTTAGGCCAGATCTTCAGCTGGTATGAACTGCCTCCGTGCTATCGACAAGCAGTGAGCTACGCCCTTTTACACCCATCACCACCTCAGAACAAAGAATCACGTTCGCACGGAGTTTCATCCCATTTCGTGACAAATTTCTGACGAATCTAAACAGGGTCACACAAAAGATTTGTAAATGTCAGCGAAACATTCTATGAACCTGAGCTAGAGGGAAACCCACATCCATGTGTGTTTCATGCCATTTTGGGATTTGCTGTGAGCGTCTTGCCCAGGGTCTCTTCAAGCTGTAGTTTAAGTGACTCAATGGACTACTAGGCCCCAATCCACAAACTTCCCTTGATTTCAGTGACAATTAGGAACCTGAACACCTTTGTGCAAGTGGGCCTAGCTGCTTTCTGATTTAACATGTAGTTCCTCAGCTGCTGTAAATTGTCATACATTTCCCAGTATGTTTACTAATTTAATCCTGGTTAAAAACGATTTTATACAAATAATTTTAGACTGGCAAACTTGGTGCTTTTTATTTATTTATTAATGATGTGACGAATGGCAAAATTCTACCCCCTCATGGAAAAAGTGTGAATTTACAGGAAGAAGAACTTCCCCATTTCTGCAGGGCCTGTTGTACTGGATTTGTTTTGAGTGTGTTTTGGCAGACAATGCTGGCGGGGGGGTGGTTCATGGAGAAAAAAGAGCTTCCCAAGTGTTGAAAAGAGCCTTTCATTTTTATAAAAAAAAAAAAATTGGAAATGAAAAGAAAAAAACATTTTGCTTCGTCGTCAAGTCACATATTCATTCATTAGTGGAAAATATAGATACACAACATTGATCAGACACCATGGGATTTTTCAGCTGTTTAGTTAGAGTTAGGGTCTGATTCCCCTCTGACTTACTCCTTTTTACAACAGTATAATTCAGCTGACTTCAGGTCCTGTATTGCTGCCAGCAATTTTGATTTTATTGAAAATGTTTCAGTGCTTGGGGTTAAATCCTGTCTTCCAAGTCAAAGGCAAAACTCCCATTTACTTTAGTGGAGATAGGACGTCACCTTTGATGTTTTTCTTAAAGTCCCAGTTCCTAGAGTTATATGATTATATGAGAATCTCATCTTTGATTTTCTTTAAAAAAATGGAGTTTCCAGCTATCTGGTTGCAGAGAAAAGCCTGAAAACATGAACCAAGTGCCATCTAAAGGGTCAGAAACGAGAAGGCAAATAAAAAGAACTTCAACATTTACTTAAAAAATTCATGTGACTTTTTTCAGCTAGTCTCGTGATTTTTGGGGTACGAGGGGGAGCTGACTCATGATTTTTTAATGCTCTGGGTTGGAAATACTCCTGATTTACCCCTGTGTAAGAGACACTGAGCAGACCTCGGCTCTGAATTCTGACTGTGGCATCTTTGCTCTGGGTGATTACTGTTGATTGGAAAGTGGAGATCATTTTTCACACAAACAGTCTAAAAAACACTTCCCTCCTTTTGCTGTCAAAATCTCCACACTTCTGAAAAACTTCTGACCATTTCTCTTGTGGATTCATGATTCCAGGGTGAGTTGGTCGTGCTGGCAGTTAGAGCGGAAAGGTCTTTTTACTTGTCAATGGAGTCAGTAAGGGCCTAATCCAACGCCCAGTCTTTTCAGTGGGACATGAATGGTCCCCCCGAGAGACAAGAAATATGGACCTATGATGCCATTCGAACATTCTCCTCAGAGTAAAACCACACTTTAACCCTTTCTTTCCCTCCCTACCCCTCACTTCATCCGTTAACCTATTTCTCAAGAACTGACATCTTTTCCCTATATTCCTCTCTAAAGGTCTTTCTTTTATGTCCTTCTGTCCTGCTCAGCTTCTCCTGTGTCCTAGGCATTGTTTCCCAACAGGTGCAGAACTATAGGGCTACAATTTTCCTTCAGGAGTCTCTGAAAGGTGCATCACCCTAAACAGTCTTTGGGGCCAAATTCAGAAGGATGAGTTAGTCAAAGCAGGTGTAGGGTATATACACTGGGGACAGGAGAGTGGGTTGACAACAGGAAAAGCAGCCAAGAGCGTAGATAGGTGGGAAGTTAAGATCTCTGCTTGGCTAGGAATTGCACATATCCCAGGATTTTTATTACCCCTTATTGCCCATACCCCTCACCTCATCTCTTGTTTGTTACATGCCTTGTCTTTAGACTGTAAGATAGTTGGCATGGGGAACTGCCATTTTCTATATATCTGCACAGCACTGAGTCATGACGGGGCTCCGCCTGGTTGGCTACCGCCGTATAAGTATTAAATGACAGTAATAACCGTGTAGGACAAAGCAGCCCCCTATTCTGGTCTGTGTAGGCTCTTACACTGCCCGTATCCCTGAGTATCTGAGCACCTTCTAGTCATGCAGTAAGCAACATGACTAACATCTGGCCTGTGTGGTTTATTCTGCCCATTAACCTCTCCACAGGGGGGGACTTGTGTGTGAAGTGGAGTGGGGTATTTTTAGTTGGGCTTTTGTTCCTCAAAACGTACACATTGCTATGTGTTTATGGTAGAGAAGGCAAGGTCCAGAAATGTAACTTATACCTGACAGCTTCTTATTTCACCTCCTCATTCACCCCTATTAGCTTCACTCCCTGCTACTACCCCATTCTTTCGTTCCTCACATGTAAGTTGGACAAGAGGAAATGGGCGTAAATTGCAGCAAGGGCGGTTTAGGTTGGACATTAGGAAAAACTTCCAAGCTGTCAGGGTAGTTAAGCACTGGAATAAATTGCCTAGAGAGGTTGTGGAATCTCTGTCATGGAAGATTTTTAAGAGCAGGTTGGACAGACGCCTGTCCAGGAAGGTTTAGATAACACTTGATCCTGCCTGGAGTGCAGGGGACTGGACTAGAAAACCTCTCAAGGTCTCTTCTAGTCCTACGATTCTGTGATGCTATGACTCACTTTCGCATCACTTCTAAATTTAGCCCTCTCTCTTCCAAAACTCTTTAGTTGTCCTTTGCCAAGCAGGTGAGATGCAACAAACGTTACTTATATTATACCCCTCTACCGAAATAGACCTATTTGTGTTTTCTGGTGGCTTCCAAATATATGTTCTGCATCATCCTTTTGATCCCATCCCAGTCTCTGTGTCCATTGGACTCCACTTTTCATGGGAATTCAGCAGCAAATTATTCACCGCAAAGAAGTGGTTAGATTTATCCTTCTGCTCACCAATTGATGGCAAATATATGATTAATAGTAACATGTAGAGGCCCTAGTGAAGATGAGTGCCCCGTTGTGCTAGGCACTGTACAGACACACATTAAGAGACAGTCTGTAAGTTAACAAGACGGGTACAGAGCATAGGAAAGGAAGTGTTATTCCTGTTTTGATGAAGGGGAACCAAGTGAACTGACTCACGTCAAAAAGTGAGTCTGACCCATAGTCATGAATTAAAACTAGATCTTGGAGTCTCACTCCAGAGCCTTAACCACAAGGCTCTCTATAAATCTGACCCAAAGTCTTTGTAAGTCAGTAGGAATCTTTTCACTGATTTCAGTGGGATTCGGATCACGTCCCAAATTAAGGTTTCCACACATTGCTTCAATGTTCAGAGTTGTTTGATGTGGGTTTTTTTTTTTTTACTGTGACCACACTTCAGCCTATAGGTTACCCTGCAAACTGTTTGCTGTAAGTATTGGTTCGTGCATTTCCTCTTTGAAATTCAAGCTGTTTGTGCCAATGAATTCATTTGCTAGACAGTGTGCGGAGAGGGAAAGCAAAGTGGGGGCTTGAATCATTTAACAATTCAAATGAACTCTTGCTAACAAGTTTATGTGGTTCCCCCCCAGCTCTATTGGGACTCAGAATAATGGCTTCAACAAAATAATTCTAAGGTTTTCACTATCCCTTCCCTCCTTTGATTTTACTCTCAATTGTCCCTGTATATCAGATTCCCAATTGTTCATGTACATGGGGTTAGCACAATTTACTGATTACCAGCTAGGGCTAGAATTTGAGAGTCAATCTGGATTCCATTCCCGACTGAGTCACGTGGTGACTTTTAGCAAATTGCTTAACCAATCCGTGCTTCGATTTTCTTACCAGTCAGAGGGCGATCATAATGCTTATTTCCAAGGGGCCTGTGAAATCTAAATTGTTCACATTTGTAAAGCCTCTTTGAGATCCTGGAATGGAAGGCTCCGTAGACGTGCAGTCTGCACTCTCTTGTGATACATTTTTGCTGTGGCTAGGAACGTGGTCTCGTATGACAGTTAATCCTTTCTATGTGAGGTGAGATGGTCACCTAAATGGTACTCCCAACCCCTGTTGGTCCAAAGTTAGATCCCACTCCAGCTATTCTCTTTGAAAACTCATGCAGTATGTTACCCATGGGGTCAGCACCTACCATGTAACTATTTAATGGTCTCCTGTATAGCATATTTGAGTAGAGAACCAGGGAACTAGAGGCAGGAGGTTCTGAGGTCTGTACACAGTTAATCTTTCAGTTTATCTGTGCGTGAAGTGTGAAGGAGCATGGGTTCTCCACTGGGGCTCACAAGCAGGCTTTTAAAAAGTCACAATCAATCTCCCTTTCTTCATAGCTATATATGAGGGGGAGATCTTAACTGTTTTCTGTTGTAGCATGGGCTCATGGAATGGGAAAGGTAGAGAACCACACTTTTGGAAGCTTGTATTTGGTGGTCACTGAAGGGCAATAACTTCCTTTCATGCTCAGAGACAGCAATTATGACAGCACCTCACAGGTGGTTAAAGAAGAAAACCTCAGGGTGGGAAACACTGTGCTGACCAATAAATATCAATCATTTTCTCTCATCTATAGCATCTTCTGCAAACGTTTGGCTTTCCTGTGGGACAAAGGGCAAGGTAATGGCAGTGAAAGCCCTCCCTTCTCTCTGGAATGGACATGGGATGAGCAAGCCAGGCTTTGATGACGCCTCAAGCGCCCTTCACAATAGCTGATGTCTCCATGAAAGTAACAGCCCCTCTCTCAACAAAGTGACAATCCAATGAAAGAATAGCAACATTTGCTGTTGGCCCTAAAAGTCCTGCGGTGTCACTGGCTGCATAAAAGCTTGAGGGACATGAAGAGACGATTTCAGTTTTGCTGTAATGATGCCCACACCAGTGTTCTGCTCTATCTGATAGCATTCCGCTCAGCGTGATAATTGATAGAACCATGAAAAGTCAGAGCTGGAAAAGCTTTACAGGCTAACTCGAGCTAGAGAGGGTGGCCTCATGGCCTGCCTGCTGTCCTAGGCTTCAGAAGCTGTGGGTTCTTTTCCCAGTTCTGCCACTGGGGAACTGGGGGTGACTTCCCTGCCTTGTGCCTCACTTGTAAAATGGGGATAATGCTAATGAGCCGCTGTAAAGCATTTTGAGCTATGTTTCTGAAAACATTCCTTAGTCCACGTCACGGACATTGTAGTAGGATTGTGGTCTATAGACAATTTTTCAGTTCTTTGTAAAATCCAGGTTTAAACATTTCAAGGATTAGAGCTGTTGCCATGTCGTGTGGGAGAGTGTTCCCCTATCTCACCATTTTCCTCCTGATATTCAGCCTAAAACTGCCTTTTCTTAATTTCATGCCATTCGTCCTGGTTGTAAGGTCCTGAGCTGGTCTTTTCTGTCTTTGGTGTTTTCATCCTTCACAAGTTTTTATAGTTACCAATTTTAGCCATTTTCATTGTTTGTTTTATGCAAATCATTTCTTAGAAACCAATCCCTCAAGCACCTTAGCCAATTCTAATGTTCCCCCCCCTCAAGTCTGCCTGTGAAAATTATCTGGTAGATGTTGTCTCAGACATGCCATATATCGAGGCTCTATCGCCTAATTGCTCAGTGACTGATGTCTGAGATCAAGTCACTGAGGCGGCTCATGTGAATAAAGATTACAGAAGCAGGCCCATTGTTTTAATGTGGGTTGAACACAGTGGGGTTGAAGTCAGTGTGGGTTCACTGAATTCAGTGGAGTCAGGATTTCACCCAGGCAGTTTAGAACAGTCAGAAGCTACTTGCCTGAGTGAGGGTTGCCGGAGTGGGCCTTTCATTTTCATTTTTCAGCGCCAGGAAACAAAAAGGAAAGCATAAGAAGCAACGTCTGGGTTCAATCCTGCAAGATGCTGAGTGTGCCAGGAAGGTGCTCGGTACAGGATCGGGCCCTCCATTTTGAAGACAATGTCATATTGGTGAAGGAAGCCCTACTGATTGTCCTGGATAACGGTGTCCTTTGTCCATCCCAAATAGCAATATCATGTGCCTCATCATTGATGGGATGAGTTATGTGCAGAGAAGTGGGGGAAGTGTTTTGCTGCAGCTGACTGACAGAAGTTGTTTCAGTGTTCTGTGTTCTACCGATCTGTGTTCTACCGATGGAACAGAAGCATCTGGGACATAAATGTGATCAAAATGACTTTTCATGAGCAGCAGCTGTATTTACAAATACACTCAATGTTTAGGGGAACATCAGGGTTCTAGGTGAATTACTAACTATTACTAGCCATTGAGTAAAAGAGACGCTGCTTTTATATAAATACGGCGCTAAAGCACTTGCGCTCCTCATTGTGTTTCTTACCCTTGGATGTATATATACACCTCCTATCTGTGATTGCCATTTCATGCATCTGACAAAGTGGGTTGCAGCCCACGAAAGCTTATGCCCGCCGAAATGTGTTAATCTTTAAGGTGCTACAGGGCTCTCGTTGTTTTGACATTACAGACCTTTTATTTTTTTTTAAATAACATAGTGGCCATAAGCATATTCCTTAAAAGAGATTTCTGAATATGCAGCATGAGCCAGGTCCTCAGTTAGTATAAATTGGCTGAGCTCCATTGATTTCTGAAGCTGTGCATATTTACACCAATAAAGGGGATAGCTCCATATATTTTCTGCATTCAGTATGCCACGGTGATGCATGTGGTATAAATGCTTAGATACATATACAATACAGCTGAAATATTTTTCATCCCCTAAAATGGCCTTCTTCTGAAAATGGAAATTACCCCCAAAAATTAATTTTCCAAATTTTCTCTTTTTGTTGTTAGTGAAATCTGAAAAAAGAAAAAGAAAGAAAACAAAACAAAACAAAACAAAAACAATTGTGTATGAAGGGGGTTGGTTTGGGGTTCTATAGTTTTTCTTTTCCTCTCTCTTTCTTCATTTTTTTTCTTCCCAGTGGCAAAATGGAGACATGGGGGGTGGGTAGGACATGAAAAAACAGATCATTTTTTAATCTGAAATTTTTTTATAAAAATGTTGGGAAAAAAAACCCTAAAAATTGCTCCTTTTTGAAAAGTGTGGATTAAAAATGGTTAGGACTTATGCACAAAAGTACCTTTCTCATTACTGATAGTCTAGAAAGACAGAAATACAAACCAGGAAGGGAGATGTGTAGATAGAATGAGCTTTCTGGGTTGGTTCCTTCTTGCATTTTCTCTTAATCAGAAAAAAAAAAAGGCACAGAAACAGGATCTTTCTTGTTTAGTACTTAGCCGAAATGCTACTTAGATTGTAAACTTTACAGGCCAGATTCTGTCTCTCTGTTACGTGTTTTTAAAGCACATGGCACAGTGAGGCAGTGGCCTCTAGGTGCTACAGCATTACAAATGAGAATTAATAATAATAATTAGTAGATCATCAACTCTGATTGCTTATTCTCCACTAAAGGCTTGATTCTGCAAGCCTTACTAAGGCAGAATTCACTAGGACTGCAGGATTTGGCCTCTATCATGTATCTATCTACCTATCCAGGGCCCCCACATGTGGCAGGGAAGGGTACACTTTACTGGGACCCGGAGGCCCTGGGGTGCATAGCCCAGGCTGCAACACCCCTTACCATGAGGAAAAAAATGTTCATGGCTCATGAGATTGTATGTATGGGATGAGGGATTGTGGTATGTGTGTGGGAGGGGGCCCATGTTACAAGTTTGTACTGGGCCCCCCAAAAATGATGCTTGGGCCCTGTATCTATCTACCTAGTATTTATATGGCCCCATCACTCTGCCTGAACACTTCACAATCTCCACACAACCCCCCTTGGATGCTGCCTAATGGTTTCCAGGGAAACCTAATGTGACGTCATAGAGCGAGGACAGTGATGTCAAGAGTGATGCGCCAGTCTTCACTCAGCATTGGCAAAATTCACACTGAGCCAAATCCTAAATCCTTGTTCTGTGCTGCCAAATGCTGTGCAGCTCCCCATGTGGCAAATGCAGTGTTCCCAATTCTCACAACGTTATCACGAGTCTTGTGATATTTGGTGGTTTGCTTCAAGCATTAGCTACTGGCCAGAGGCCTACGGCTGCCTGGTGAACATGTGAAATCGCAGCTGGGCTGCACTGATTCCCAACAGATGGGCTATAAGAGATGTTGGCTACTTGGCCCTAGCAGCCCTTAACCCAGGCAGCGTCCTCCTGGAAGTTACTGAGCATTTTACGCGAGGGCCTGGTTCTACAGTTCTTGCTCACTGAGTAGCATTTACTCAAAAACCTAGGGAGGAAGTGTGAGGTCCCAGAGGACTTGAGAAGGTCTAACATAGTACCTATCTTTAAAAAGGGGAACAAAGAGGACCTGGGACATTCTAGACCAGTCAACATAACTTTGATACCTGAAACGAATTATTAAACAATCAATATGTAGGCGTGTAGAGGTTAATAGGATGGATTTATCAAGAACGAATCATGGCAGACCAACCTAATTTCCTTCTGAGATAGGGTAGTCTCAGTGGCCTAGTGGATGAGGGGGACACAGTAGATGTGATAGATCTTAATTTTAATAAATCTTTTGACACAGTCCCATGTGATATTCTCATAAGCAAACTAGGGAAATGTGGTTGAGGGGGTGCAAGAGTGATTGAACGACCCTATTCAAAGAGTAGTTATCAATGGTTCTCTGTCAAACTGGAAGGGAGTATCTAGTGGGGGTGCCACAGGAGTTAGTCTGCTGAAAAGGATCTGGGTGTTATAGTGGATCACAAACTGAATATGAGTCAACAATGTGATGCAGTGGCTAAAAAGACTAATATCATTCTTGGGTGTATTAACAAGAGTGTTGCATGGGAGACACCGGGGGTAATTGTCCAGCTTTACTTGGCACTGGTGAGGCCTCAGTACTGTGTCCAGTTCTGGCACCTCACTTTAGGAAAGATGTGGACAAACTAGAGAGAGTCCAGAGGAGAGAACAAAAAGGAGAGCAAGCTTAGAAAACCTGGCCTATGAGGAAAGGATTAAAAAAATGGGCATGTTTAGTCTTCAGAAAAGACTAAGATGGGCTGATAGCAGGCTTCAGATATGCCAAGGACCGTTATAAAGAGCATGGTGATCAATTGTTCTTCATGGCCACTGAAGGTTGTTTAAGAAGTAATGGTCTTAATGTGCAGCCAAGGAGATTTACGGTTAGATATGAGGAAGAACGTTCTCACTCTAAGGGCAGTTAAGCTCTGGAATAGGTTTCCAAGGGAGGTTGTGGAATCCCCGTCATTGGTGGTTTTTAAGAACAAGTTGGCAAACACCTGTGATGGATCATAGACCCATAGGGTTAGAAGGGACCGCAAAGGTCACCTCACTTAACCCCCTGCCAAGATACAGGATTTGTTGTGTCTAAACCATCCAAGACCAATGGCTCTCCAGCTGCCTTTCGAAAACCTCCAGTGAAAAAACTTCCACAACCTCTTGAGGCTGTCTGCTCCATTGTTCCTACAGTTAGGAAGTTTTTCCTGAGATTTAATCTACTCTAGAGCTACGTTCACTTGGTTCTGCCTCAGCACAGGCACTGGACTGATGACTTCTCAAGGTATCTTCCAGCCCTATATTTCCATGATTATATAATTCTATGGTGGTTCCTCCCAGCCTTAAAATCTAGGAACTCTACCTGAGCCCAGCTACAGCCATGCTCCTGCCATTGCTGTTACTGGCTAAAATACAGTGGAAGTGGACTACAGGTCTTAGTTTTCCTCACAGGGGGCTGAGGCCTCACAGAGCAACCTTTAACTCAAATGAGGGTAACGCATGTGAAAGGCTTTAGGACAGGGTCCCAAGTTCTTGCTTACCTTTGGCTGTCCCTTATCATACAAAAACATGAGAGAAGAAAATAATAGTAATAATAAAGTAGAGGAAGCATATACCCTGAATTGCTTGTAAATGGGCTATTTTATAGTTATGGAGCAGAGGGATCTCTATGATCTTATCTGCTACCTCATTTTCCTCATTCCTCTTTCCACCTACCCCCAGCCTGCTTGTTTGTTTGATCCACCTGTTATGTCTTGTCTTTTAGATTATAAACTCTTCAGGGCAAGGACTGAGATATAGGTTTGTACAGCACCTGGCGCTATGGGGCCCAGCCAGGCTGAGGCCTTTATATGCTATGATGGTATCAATGTTAGATGATAATTCTAATCAATAACAAATAAGCACGACATCAGACTGAGAGGAAAATTCATCACTGTAAAAGCATTAGCATTAATATTTCTGACACTAATGAAAATGTCTCCTGTCTTTTTTGCCCCACTCTTTCTTTGTGATGGGACCCAGAGGCAAGTAATGTCTTTATCCTTAAAGGAAACTGGGATGCCCTTATGGTGAAGTATTTTTTCCACAGCATGGTTTCACTATAGTGGGGGAGGATCTCCCTGGCAAGATTTGCCACCTCAGGAGTAACACCATGGCCTATCAGTGGAGTGCAGCTTTACTCTAAGCTTTAAGTCTAAGGGCACATCAACACTGCAGTCCAAGGTATGATGGCAGCTCAGGTAGGCATAAATACACTCGTTTTGATCTAGATAGTGTGGCTAAAAGTAGCTCTGGGGACATGGCAGCAGGCACTTCAATTCAGGCTGGAGAAGCCCATCGAGGTCCCTGGGTATGGACTTGGGTTGCTAGTCTGCACTGAATCCCACTGTATCTCCCCTGCTATTTTTCGCTGTGCTAGCGAGATCAAAACTAGGGGGTGGATGCCAGCGGGAGCTGCAATCACACCTCCCATTGCAGTGTAGACATACCCTAAAAGGAGAAGAAAGTCTGTTGGAGTGCCCTGAAATGATCTGAGGCTCTCACTCACCTTGGCTATAAATCCTATCATTCCAAGGGTTTCTAGTATAAGTGGGTTCCATCACATCCTACTTGGTTCTGGAAACTGAAGCAAAGTGGATTGAATCATAGAAATGTCGGGCTGAAAGGGACCTTAAGAGGTCATCTAGTCCATCCCCTTGCACTGAGGCAGGACCAAGTAAACTTAGACCATCCCTGACAGGGGTTTGTCCAATCCTTTCTTAAAAACATCTAGTCAAGGGGATTCCACTTCCTCCCGTTCCAGTGCTTAACTAGCCTTACCGTCAGAAAGTTTTTCCTAATATTTAATCTGAATCTCCCTTGTTGCACACTGAGCCGATTCCTTCCTGTCTTCTTCTTGGTGGACATGGAGAACAATTGCTCGCCATCCTCTTTGCACCCTGTTCCATATTTAAAGACCGTTCTGCCCCCCAAGCGTGTTGTGACTCAGCAGCTGTTTTCTTCTCCGCAGATCGACAGCATGCAGGCTTTGCTCCACTGCCCCAGCGTGCTGGTGTGTGGGGGCCGGGAACCATTTAAGCCACTAGTGATGGAGAATTCAAGGAAACACTCTGCTGAGAAGCTCCCCGGCCTGGCTTCCCAATCCAGTGGCAACAACATCAATGAAAACAATGGAAGTAAAAAAGACGGTGAGCTGCTTTGTCCCAGACAGCTCACTGCAGGGCTGTCAGCCACTCCATGCCTCTCCAGAATTTTGGAGATTATATGCACATGTTATGACCTACAGTGTGTATTTGCATCCTTCATGTGCATAATTTAACTCCTCTCGCTCAAATATTTCTGCCTTCCCCTGGCTTTTTCCTTTGAATTTTCCCCTGTGTCCCTTCCTTTCCAAATGACCTCTCTCTCTGGCTGACTTCCTTTTCGCTGTCCCATCTCTGCCTGTCCCCTTCCCTTTTTGAACTTTCTCCTTTCCTGCCTCTGTCTCTTCTACACCCTATTTTTCCTCCATGTATCTTCTGCCACCAGCTCCTTCCATCACTTAAGTCAATATTTTCCCATTTGATTTCCCTGGGAGCTGTGGCTGAAAATCAGGCCACTTTATTAGCTGTCTAATTCGAGGCACCCACATTGGCCAGTGTTGGGTTCAATCTCCATTTCCCTATCTGTGAAACCAGGGGCAATGATACTTGACAGACTTTATACCATCTTTTTGAGGCTTAGGGCTTGTCTGTCCAGCTCTGCAGCTCAGACTGCAGGGGTGTGAATAGCAGTGTGCACCTACGTAACGACCCCGTGTGGATGCTGTGAGTGCGAACTAAAAGGTTCCTAGTCCGCTAAAGTAGTTCTCTTCAAACAGGATTATGTTAATGTGAACTAGGAACCTTTTCATTCATATCCGCATGGGGAGTTACAGTGCAGCACTTTGACGCATGCTGCTATTTACGCCCCCCTGGTCCTAACTGCGGGACAGTGCAGACATAGTCTTAGTTACCTAATATCAGTGGAGCACTTTGGGAATGAGGCCAAAAGAAGGGACTGAAAGAAGGTGTCAACTGAAGTGCGTATGTGTGGTGGGGTAGGAACTACTTTATGCCACAGGGTCGTAGAATTCAAGGGATCACTGACTGTCTAGTCTGACCTCTTGTATGTCACAGGCAACTAAGCACCAACCAGCCATCCCAACCCCGAGCCCAACAACCAGATTAGACTAAAGTATTAGTTCTCAGGACACTAAATCATTGCATGTCACAGACAGGATGGGTGGCACCACCATTCACCTATGCTGAGGGCCCTGAAATGGCAGAGAACTGACTAAGTGAGATACACCTCCTTCTTAGTTGTGTTTCCTGATTCATCTGTCTTTGGCACATATTCTGCACCCAATCAGACCTCCTTACATGCACTTCTACCTCCCTGCCAATATGCAATTAACACCAATGTACACATCTTCATTTTAGCCCCATAAATCCTCATAAAGTTTAGTATAATTCCAACTAATGCATCCACTGCATAGGATGAGTACCCTCCAGTGAGTGCTCTGCCCTACATCCATTTGTCAGTACTCAGGTGGATAAGCAGACAATAGAGAATAATTGCATGATACCCGCATGTTTGTCTAAAGGCATGGGCAGTTCCTCCATGCAAGTCCTCTTGGGTTGAATAAAAAAGAAATGCATATTTTCAATTAAACAAAATGGGGGGAAATTAATTGTAGGGCATGATCTTCTCTGTGACCTGGGATAGAATAAGAGGTATTGCCTAAACATTTGTAATTCAAACTAAACTTAAAAAGAAAAGCCAAAGAATAGAAGCTTTTAGTATGAGCTATTCATTCTGTATTTACAGTTTATGGCACTTCTGTTAATTATGTCCAGATCCTCAGTGGATATAAATTAGAATAACATCATTTTCGTCAATGGTGCTATGCCAATTTACCTCTGCTGAGAATTTGGCACTGTATATTTTCTATTACCTTTACATGAATTCTCATTATTTCCTCTTTGTTTTGTTTTCTTTTTCTCAACTCCAGTGAACTTTGGACTGAAAGCCAAAAAAAGCGTCATCCACCCAAGATCGCCTTCAAGCAACAGGTCAATGAGATTTTCCTTATCATCAGAAAAGTCTTATGCAAATGGTCTCAACACATCACTGGAGAATGGGGCTCCTTTTCCAAACCACTGTCCACATGGAAAACCTGGGAACCTGTTCCATTCCTTAGTCAATGATGACATTGAAAAACGAGTGCACGTGAACAAGGATGGCAGTCTGTCCGTCGAGATGAAAGTCTGCTTTCGTTTGCTGAATGATGAGACTCTTCAGTGGTCCACACAGATCAAGAAGTCCAATGTGATGAGTAAGACGCCCTGTGAAGAGTCAGGGGCAGAGGAAGACAACGGAGTGGATCCCATGCAGAAAATGAACACAGAAGTCAGCTCAGAGGCGGATGATTCATTATATCCCTGTGATGCTGAGTCCTACATCTCAAAACTTGATGAGTCAGAAGCAGAGGAAATTCATTGCCACAGCTGTGGCAAGCAGCACCAGGACTATGACATTTGGAAGAACCCCCTGCATGCTTCCCAGAAAGAAGAGCCTGGGGGAAGAAATACTTGGCACACACGGTCTTCATGCTCCAGCACATCTTCACGCAGGAGGGTCGTCCGCAGAAAGATGACCTCTGTGGATAGCGTCCACACCACGTCCAGTGAAGAATATTCCGAGCACATAGTCCAGGAGTCTTCATGCTATTCGGAGACTACAGAAAACAGAGTGGAGTACTGTAACATTAACAAGTGTAACTATCGAAGCAATTTGTCTACAGCTGCCTCCAGTGGAGAAAAGCAGCCGGAATGCAACCGAATGAATACTGGCAATAGCCAAACAACATCATCCCTAGGGCCAGTCTCACATTCAAGCTGTGAAAACAACCAGGATACTGAAGAAACTGTTGGCAAAGCTGAGGCTAGTAAGACCAATTCAGAGAACGAAGATGAAAACTGCATGGAAGTTTCTTCAGTGAAGTGTTCAAAGGAGGAAATGGATGAAATTGAAGGCAGCAGGGTTGGAAGTAGCATTTCAAGGTCATCGCTGCACTCCAGGCAAAGTAAGAAGAGTATGTGCGAGGAAGCTAGTAGTATGTCAAGGACCATGTCATCCTGCAGTTTGAAGAAGGCAGAAGAAGATCTTGCTGCCTGTTCAAGTTCTGCCAACAGCGTCTACAGCAGATCTAGCAAACACAGCATGCCAAGAGCAAAGAGCGACCAGGATGAACATTCTAACAATGACCCAGTGATCTCTTCCTTTTCCAGTGATTCCAGCCCTGTGAAAGATGCTGAAGAGAAGGAAGCAAAACAAGAAGACAGCAAAGATAATGAAGTCAGTTCAGTATCGGCAAAAACGGTGCCCAGCCAATCGATCAAAGATGAGTTCAGCGAATGTGAAAGATGTTCTACACAAGGATCTTCCCATGCCAAAGCTTGCGATGGGAATAGCAGGAGGAGTGACAGTGATGAAATATTTGTGTGCAATGCCTCCTGCTCTTCCAGAACATCTAAGAGAAGCAAGCACAGTCAGATTAATCCGGATGCACATTCTGAACTCCCTGTGTCATCACTTCGATCAACTTCAAAGAAAAAGAAGAAAAATTCCCTCCATGCAGAAGATTCAAGATCAAACAGCAAGGCATCTGACTACTCCAAAAGCTCTTGTGAAATCAAGAAAAAACCCATAGGTGATCACACATCTCATTCAGACTCTCTTCCTTCCAGCACATTATCTGTGAGTGAAGCAGCTGCACCTCCCATTAATAATGAGGACCAGAGCACAAGCAGCACTTCTAAGTGCTACAGTAAGTCTTCAAAAGGCACCAAACAGGAAAGCCAGCAAGAAGAGAGCAGTAAAACGTCATCCCCTTCCTCAAGTTTTTCAAATTCTAATGGGAACAATGGAGAGGGCAAAGCCAAAGTTAGTTGTGACACCCGAAGCTCAAGACATGGAAGCATGTCAGAGTCTGTATGCTCAAAATGCGATCATACTACTGAGGTTGGGAATGAAAATCCCCCAAGTTCAAGAGCCTCTTCTTACTCAGATATGCAGGGTAAATGTGCAGAGACAGAGGTGTCCAGAACAAGCAATGATGGCTGTTCACAATCCAGTGTGACACGATCATCCAAACCAAGGAGGAAAAAAATGAAGAATCTTCATGCTGAGCATTCTAGCAAAGCATCGGCATCAGAGGTTGCCTCAATGTACAGTTTGCACTGCCCAGCCCCACCAAAGGGTAAGCCAGGCGGCAAAAAAATACGAACAGCAGCATTTAAGAGTTCGTCCAGCACCAGCGCATGCACTGAGTCAGTTCTGACTGAGGACAAAGAGCAGAAAGAAATAGTTGACTCTTCCAGACCAACTTCTTCAGGGTCTAAATCAGCTGAAATGAATACAATGAAAGCAGCAGGAAATAACTCAGATGACAAGCAAAAAGAGGATGGTGGTTCTTGCAATGAGAAAATGGAACAGAAATTACAAGAGGTGACTGTGCTAGAGGACAATAGTGATTTAGCACCTTCTGCCCTGCCAAATACATCTCCAGAAGAAGTTGTCCAGGAGTGGCTGAGCAAAATTCCTCCTGAGACATTGCTTATGAAATATGAAATGGAGGATGATGGGGAAGAGGAATCTGCAGAGACAACCCCTGAAATATCGAACTGTGCAAATAATCAAGAAACCACAGAAGAAGAAACAGCTGAGAAAGAGGATGCAAGGGAAGGTGAAATTGGTGCAGAGGAGGAAATGGAAAAAGAGGCAGCTGAAGCCAGTGCAGATAACGAGGGGACAGAAGAATGCCTCAAAGAGAAGAAGACTTCTGAAGTGATGTCAGAAAGAGCTGAAGCCAATCAAGCAGAATGCAGCCAGTCCGTTGAGACCTCAAGCCAAAATAATAACAAAAAAGACTTGCCAAGCGCTATCCAAACTTCAGTGCAAATAATGAAGGCGTTGCTCAATTCAAAACAAGAAGCAAAATTTGACCGGTCAAACAGTTTGCCTGAAGTGTCTCCCACCATGGGGAGGAAGCTCAGTTACTCTGCCAATATTCTGATCACTTGTCTGGCCAGTCTCCAGCTCCTTGATGAAGAGCCGTTAGGTCCCCTGGATAAGTCCAAATGCTTGAATAAGCCGAGGTATACGGAACTGTTGAACATTTTTCAGGCCCTATGGTTTGGATGCACAGTGGAAAAAGGTGGTCCAAGTTCAGGCCAACCAGGAAGTGACCAGACAAAAATGAGCTCAGGCTTTAAAGCCCATAGCTCAACACACAATGACTTCACTCCAATGTCATCTTCCGGGGTTGATGTCAGTAGCGGTTCTGGTGATTCAGGAGAGGGAAGTGTGGCCGGTGCCAGAGATTTATTGCCCCAGAAAACAGTTAAATCCAAATCAGCTGAACAGGGGGCAAGTGTAGAGAATGAACCTGACCTGAGTGAGACAGAGGTACAGGGTAACGAAGAAGAGCAGTGTTCTCAGCCTTCAACATCCTGCTCAAAGTTTAAAAAGGAAGAAAAAGCAGAGTCTACCAGAGCAGACTCTCCAGAGAAGGGAGATGAAGAAGACCACCATAAAGATGATGAGAGTAGTAACTGTGAAAATGGCGAAGAGGGTGAAATTGAAGAAAACAGCAAATTAGATGAAAATGAGGCACAAGCAGAAGCTGAAGATGAAATCACTCCAGAAGTGACTACCGATGAAGCAACTGAGCAGCCACGCAACACTGCTGAAACTGATGCAAAAGCTGATGATGCTAATGATGAGAGAGAAGCTGAATCCAATTTGGAAGAGCAGGTAGGGGAGGGTTCTCCCAATGATCAGGAATCCAATGTCAAGGCCGTCCCAGAAACCAGCGTGAAAACATATCCCATTGCCGAGCAAAAATCAGTAGACCCCAACCCAGTCTGGGTGCTGAGACTGCTAAAGAAAATCGAGAAGGAGTTCATGACTCACTATGTCAGTGCCATGAATGAGTTCAAGATCAGGTGGAACTTAGATAACAATGAACTGCTGGATAAAATGATATCGGAGCTGAAGGACGAAGTGAGTAAAAGAATCCAAAAGAGCATAGAGAAGGAGCTAAGGAAGATCAAAAGCAGAGCAGGGCAGAGGACTCCCAGGCCTCCAGATGACACACTCAGGCGTGAGTCAACAATCCAGACAGAGCAGAGAAGACAACGGTGGCAGTCTATGCGTCATAGGTCTCTCTTTAATGACAGGAATGTGACCCAGAGTAAGCAACCAGGCACAACGGACTTATCATTTGACGTGGACGAAGAAGATTTTGGTCTCAGTGCAGCTCTTGGTGATGACGTTAGTGAACAACCAAGTGAAGAAGAATATTGTCCCTGCGATGCCTGCATAAGGAAGAAAATGGCTTCTAAGCCTATAAGGAACCCGGCGGTGGCAGCCAACGCTCCAATTGTGAAGGCATTTGACTTAAAGCAAATCCTGAAGATGAAGGAGGAAAACGAAACTGAAAACAAGATGATAGATTGCGCTTCAGAAGCCACTGAGGACGGCGATGCGATGCCCAGTGAGCATGCGGAAGAGGCAGAAGAGAAAATCGACCCAAGTGGGGAGGATGGTGAATATGAAGCTGACAACCCAGAACAGGAACCAGAAGCTCATGAAGAGAAAGAGCCAGAACAACATGAAACGGATGAGCAAGGAGAAGAGGAAGCGAATGAAGATGAAACAGCAGCCCCTGCTGAGGGAAGTGAAATTTCAGACAATCAAAATGATGAGGTGGTGGAGGAGGAGGAAGCAAAAGAAGACAAGGAGGAACAGGCAGAGAAGGAGGGACAAGCAGTGGAGGAGGAATCAAAGGAGGAAGAGGAAGTGAAAGAGGAAGAGGGCAATGAGGAAGAGGAAGT
>ML675712.1:1934685-1946064 GCA_007922155.1 Mesoclemmys tuberculata
GTGAAAGAGGAAGAGGGCAATGAGGAAGAGGAAGTGAAAGAGGAAGAGGGGAATGGCGAAGTGGGAGAGCAGGAGCAAGAAGAAGAAGAAGAAGAAACACAAAATGAAGTTCAGGAAAGGGAGGAGGGGCCCAGAGCTGAGGAGGAGACAGAGGTTGGAGTGGAGGAGGCCGAGGGCGAGGCTGACGGGGTTCAGGATGAGGAGAATGCACCTGAATGTGAAGAGAAGGTTGACGTCTCTGATGCTGTTGAAGACTCAGAAGAAGTAGCCACAGGCAGAAATGAAGAAGCTGACGAAGAGCCCCAGGCCGATCCTGGGGATGAGGCTGAGGAAGAAGCAAGCCCAGAGGTGGAACGTGAGGCCTGTTCGGAAGCACCGGTCACAGAGGAGGAAAATGAACGTGAAGGAGACACCGAGTGTGCACAGGAGAATGGTGATGATGTAGCAGAAGCAGCTAGCAATGAACCCGCGCAAGATAATGAAGAAGACGGAGATGCAGGCAGCAGCCAGGTCCCTGAGATGGCCTCTGATGTGATAGGAGACCAAGACTGCAGCAAAGGGCCAGAGACTCTGACCAAAGCCGCTGCTTTCTCTTGTAATTCCTCCATGGGAAACTGCTCGCAGCAGTCCCAGAAAGGATCAGAGGATGAAAGCGAAGAAGAGCCCAGAGATGATGGGAACATGAGCGATGCCCCTGACAGGGAGGCTGAAAGTGAGGGAAGCAGTAAGCCTGTAAAGATGTATCCTGACAGTGAGGAGGAAGACAAGGTGGAGGACAGAGCATCCTCATGCACCAGTCCTGTGGCTGAAGAGAAGAGTGCTGTTGATGACCCTGACCTCCAAAACAATGAAGATACAAACGACGGCCAGGGGGCTAAAAATAAAGCAGACAATGCCGATCAGATTGACCAAGACGACTTGGACTTTTAGAGCTGCTAATTAAAGACTGTGCTTTTTTTAATTAATATTTTCATTACATATTCCAGTATTACCAATCAGTCACCCACCCTAACCGTATTAAACGTGTAACCTTCTGTTTGAATCCTGTAAGTGAAATGTGTAAACTGGAGGTTGCTCACTCGCATTTCTAGAGGGGCTGGTCAATGTGTTGGGAAGACTGAGGGGGTTTAACAGGAAAGTGGGCATGGGGAGCTGCTGTCTTGTGCGTTTCCCTCTTGTTCCCACTAGTTAGCATGCACTGGTGTTTTCTGCATGGGTAATCTGTGTCTCTGCTGGGTTTCATCGTGACTGACTTCAAGATGCCTTTATGTATTGAACGTAATCCTTTTGCAAATGCTGATAGACCAGAACCCTGACATCATCTGGATCGTTTGCCAAAGTTCACTTAGAGCCCGCATAAATATGCATTCCTTATCCCTACTAAGATGTTCTCCGGTAGAGGGCATGATACCGTAAGGCATGAAGCGATCTCAGGTCCCATTGACCTTTCAATGAAGCACTCACTGCCTTGCAGGATCATTTCAATAAAGCCAAGTTCTACCCAGCCATCCATTTATACTGCATTTATCGTCCTACTATCTAAGCCCTTTAACAGATCTAAGGTCCCTCATATAACATCCTAAGAGGCGCCACACTGCTGAAATCAAAGGGAGTTGCAATTGCTTAATACCCCTCAGTATTTGTGCTATAATCTATTTCCCCAGTGTAACTGACCAAATTCACCTTTAAGGTGTAGGAGGTTTGCCCATTGTCAAGAAAAGCACCAGCTCGAGGGGTGTGAAATAGTCACAACAAAAGCTGGAACTTTTCAAAACAAGTTTGAGCGGAAGTCCTGTTTTGGGGACAATAAAGCTAAATTTCACAATTTTTTTCTTGGTGGTGGGGCCGTTTCTGAATACAAAGAGAACCATTTCCAATAGGCCATGACATTGCCTCAGAAGCATATGAAAATATGATTTTTTTACAAGTCTTTGGGATACAAATTGTCATTTTATCGAAATTCCCAGAAAAAAGAAAAATTTGTAGTGTGTGAAAAGGCCTTAAACAAAAGGGCTAAAACCTGTGTGGGCAATTTTGTGCCAGGTTTGTGCAGCTGTCTGCAAACCACACTAAAATAAGGCTTCAAAGTATCACTTTCAAGATTATTTTCTAAACCAGATACAGTGAATTAACTTCAAAGGGACTTAAGCGCATGCTTAAAGCTGAGCCTTGCGGTAAGTGCTTTACTGAATTCAGGCCTAAAAGTGCAGGAAAATCAGAAGACCCTTCCCTCTCCTGGCACAAAAACATACTTGCGTTTTATAAGTCCCCAGTATTACACCAAATGCTCTAAGTCCTTACATCTCAAGTGAATATGTGCCTTGGTCGATAGGGGTAAATTACACTCCAGTGCAACGGACCAAGGCCAGAGTCCATGCACCACAGCAGTCCCATTTAAGCCCTATTTTAAGGGTCTAAGTATGAATGAAGTGGGGCGTAGGCTTCATGCTCGGCCTCCGCACAGATGTGAATTTCACTCCATGTGACTAGTGATTAATGGCCACACAGTATGAAGTCAAGTGTGAGGTTACCTGTCACCAGCAGAAAACACCAGCATGTCGGAACTGTGCTGTGACTGCAAAGGTCATGGAAACCCGTGCATGGATCTTCCCCATTCAAAGACGGCAGCTGTGCCCATTTCTGCTGAGAACTGAAGGAGGGCCTGGGTGTGGCAACACTTGCTGCAGTAACTATTCATTTCAGTCATCTCTTTGTAGTAAGTGAGACTATCACACCAGCCATTCACGTGCATGTTGATTGGATCGGGCCCAAAGTTTATGCCTCATAGACTAAGCCCGGGGCCACACATACCAGGCGATTCAGCAGCAGTCGACGGGAGTTACGCAAGCTACGCAGAGCAGCTTGCGTAACTCCCGTCGACTGCTGTACTTCCCTTCTGCACGGCATCTTCACCGCACGGCGCCGGGGGGAACCGCGTTCCCTTCGATGCAGCGCTACGACACTTGAGGGGGTGGATTAACAGCGTTGACTTCTGGATCAGTTGCGTGGGTCTTCACAATCGATCCAGAGAGGGCGATCTGATGGAGGCGACTTTGCTGCTGTCAGTGTAGATGTCCCCTGACCAAGAGAACGTAAGACAAGTAGAGACGGCTCAGCCTGTACACGCTCACTTCCACCATCAGGTTAAACAAGGCAGGCATAAGAGGTGTCAAGATATTCCTCCCAGATCTCTGACTTCCCTTTTCCAGCTCCTACAGCCTGCTGCCAAGGATCCTGAGCCAGCAAGACATTTAAGCACGTGCCTAATTTTAAGCATGACTGGTTCCATTAACTACTCACATGCTTAAAGGTAGGCATGTGCTTAAATACCTTGTGCAGCCGGAGCCAATGTGCACTATGGTACTTGCTTTCCAGTGCGATCATTTTTCTTACTACGGTGATATCCTCTGACACACCAACTATGACTATGAATTAATCTCTTGTAACGAAGCAGGCAAAAGCAGACATCACATATCCAGCCAGGAGAACATCCCTCAAGAGCCCTGAGTGTTTGTGAATGAAGTGTGCTGCTGACAAAGGATACATCACGAGTATATTCCTCACCTTTGCTCTGCTACAAAAGTTTACATTTCCCTTTAGCTGATATGAATCACTTACATGGTAAATCTTGCCACCGCCCTCTCTTTTTGCCACAGGGACATGTGCTAATGGCAGATAAAAAAACATCACAGTCCTGCTGGCTGGGAAGATAACGTACCCCCGGGGGCGGGGGGGGAGAGAGGGGGGAATTATAGCTGCTGTCTTTCAGTGGGATGTTGCGGGACTATGAACAATATAGCATTTGCACAGTATGTAAAATGTGTCTGCCTGTATATAGCTGGGTGGTTTTCTTTGCAAGCAAGACCAATTGTTTTTTTCAAAGTTGTGTTGTGGGTTTTTTTTTAAAGCATATTTAGTGGCGGGTTAAGTGAAAGGTGATGCAGCATGTGATGAAAAGCGAATGTGCAAACCAAAGAAATAAAACAAAATGGCTTTCTAAATCGCAGCGCCTCGTCCAGATGTGTGCCTAGCACACACCAGGCTCCCAAGGGGAGCATGGTGATCAAACCTGCCTGATGTGGGCCTTTCTCACACCGTGTTGTGTGCCGCCCTGGTCCTTTACCTTTCCAGCTGCCTTGCAGGAAGAGAGAGCCATGTTGTTCTTACAAGACGGCAGAGTTAAGCAATGGGATTAACGCGTTAGGGCCAAACGTTTCAAAGCTGGCTCTGTGTGTTGCATGCCTTCTTTTTCCTTTCTTGGGTTAAAACGTCGCTGGATGTGCACAAAATCCACGTACCATCCCACTAGTTTTATGAAGTTTAAATACCCAAACCACTCACACATTTACAGTCACTTTGCTCTAATACACCTTGGCCTGAATATGCGTTAGCATGAGCCGGCCAGCCAGCGTCACATACAAGCCAGCGGCGTTCCCCAAAAGTGACACCGATGGCAGTGAGCACCCTCAGTGCATCTGACAAGCAGGCCTCGCTCCTGCAAATGGGGCACCCCAGCTAGCAGAGCGGAAATGGCCCCAGTTGGAATGTGGCCTCCCTGGGTTTAAGTCTTGGCCCTTTCATAGACTTCCTGAATGCCCTTGGGCCTGGTCTCGCCGTGCCTCACTTTCCCCATCTGTACAATGGGGATAATGTACACAGGAGGGGTTGTGAGGATAAATATGTGAAAGGCTGTGAGGTGCGTAGATACTCCATTGATGCAGCCTTATAAGTGGAGCCCTGTGACATTCCTATTTTGTATACATTTTCATTTTATTTTTCAGGAATTTTATCCATTTTTATCCACTCTGGGGGGAAGGGTTTCAAGGTCACATCCTGCCCCTAGTGGGGGATGACAGGCCCTGGGAAGCAGGTTATGTCCTGGAGGCCCTGGAACAGTGAGGTTGGGTTCTGCCCCGGTGGTGGGTTTGGGTCTTGCCCTTGAGCAGGGCAAGGCCGGGGAGTGGGAGGGGGGAGGCCCTGTGAGGGTTGGGTCTTGCCCCGGTGGGGGGGGTTTGGAGGCCCTGGGTGGGTTGGGACTTGTCTCTGGGGGGCAGTTGGGAGATGTGGGGGGGTTAGGGCTTGCCCCTGGTGGGGGGTTAGGTCATGCCTATGGGGGAGGGTTGGGAGACCTTGTGGTGCGGTGCAGACTGAGCAGGCCAGATGTTCCTCACGCATGGTGGCTCGCTGTACCAAGTGGGGCCGGCTGTAGCTGAGAGCCCAGGTCCAAAGCAAGGATACTGAAGTCACTGCTGGCCAAGCAGAGCTTCGTTCATGTGGCGATAGCCTCTGCTGTATCACTACCTGGGTTAATCTACGAACTGATGGTTTCTGGGATTCCCTATACTATGTCGATCAGCTGGGTGCGCCTACGTTTATCCACAGGTGTGAGATCTTGAGAGGCAGGTGGCAGAACATTTCCTAGGCTCTCTGCTTTGGAACTCAATCCCCCTCATGGTTTCAGAAGGTCCATATATTCAGTGACCTTTAGGATGCAGTGCAAGGCACATCTGCTCAGCCCAACATTTTAGGAGCTGGAAGGGTTTTGATGGTCAGCAGCTGGGAGAACTGGAGATTGGAGGCAGTCTGGTTTTGTGGGTCAGTTGTGTGGCCAGTGTTACAGATTAAAATGATCTTCCTCCACACCCCTAGTTAACGTCTGTTAGCAGCAAATAAGGCTGAGTGGGACTGATGGTAAAATTAAGCATGTAAAATTAAATATGAACATAATTGTTTGTGGGCTCAAGGCCAAAGTCATCATGTTACCATTTAAAATGATATATCTAAATAATTTATAGGGCAAGATTTTGCTGCTGGTGGGGGAAAAACATCTTTTTGGTGCTGAGAGAGAGGTAACGTAAACCAATCCCCAGCCAGGCTCTCGTCAGAAAAGCAGCACAGACCTGGAATGGCATTCTGGTTCAGAAGCGTGCATGTAGTTGAAGACACCTGATTATTCTGGCTTCGGGCTAAGCTCTTCCCCAAGGTTCAGAAATCGCATTCAGTGCACATTGGTTCTGGGCGAGCTCATTTTTACAGCTGACTGATTTATTCTCTGAACTGAAGGGAAGGGGAAAGGTCTTCCAAATTTTCCAGTCTTCCAAATTTTCATGCACCGTTTGCCCTGGGTATTATTACATGTTTAAGGCAGTTACAGGCATGAAATCGGTCTGGGAAACCAAAAATTGAGTGGCGGGGCATTTCACTGCTCAAGTAAGACAGGATCCAGAATGCCCACATTTGCAGGAGTTTCCCCTCAATCTGCCTAAACTTTGGTTCCCAGGTCCCAGGCTATTTATTCTTTACAATTTATTTGTTTCGACTTTCTAAAAGATCACTGAATTGACAAGATACCTGCAAACAGACTCAGGTACTGTGTGACACATTTCCCCAACCTTTGTGTTTGGAAACAAGGAATATGGTGTCACGTGATGTGCTTGGCACATGTCACATCAGTAAGCAGAACCATAAAATCTCTCTACCGCTCAAATTCAGAGCTCGGAATGGCACCACTGAGCCCTAGATAGATGGTCATTGGCAAAACCCCCTCTCTTTCAATTTCCAAAAATTGCTTTTATACTTATTTTTTCCTCCCATCATTGGTTTCTCCCTAGTTTTCCATGACGCCGCAGAAATAATTATGAGTGGTCCACTAAATTTGTTTACTAATTCCCTTAATAATTGAGGCCACATTCTATGGAAAGGCTGATTTGCATATATTTCTGTTCATACAGGAATGATTTCAGGGAATGTCTATTACATTGCTATACAGAAGATCAGACTAGATGATCACCGTTGTCCCTTCTGGTCTTGAAACCGATAAATCTGTTTCCCAAATATTTCCTTACCTGCTCTACAGTACTCACTACTTTTACAAAGTCTTTCAAATCCTGTCTTCTCTTCCATGGCT
Source organism: Mesoclemmys tuberculata (assembly GCA_007922155.1). NCBI lineage: Eukaryota > Metazoa > Chordata > Testudines > Chelidae > Mesoclemmys > Mesoclemmys tuberculata. Next base: position 1,941,593 of record ML675712.1, read on the forward strand.
GCAGGGGACATCAAACCCCATGGAACCCACAGGGGTCAACTGCATGAGAAGTGGAGGGTGCCAGGATTTCAGGAGCGCCTGAAACTAACCCCATGGGAGCTCCCTGTGAGGTGAGCTTTGGTGCATGGGCTGTGGAGGCCTGGGACCTGAAGGATCTGCCAATGCGCACTGATACTGCACGCTTAGTATCAGAGCGAGTACCAGTGATTCACCCGATTTGCAGATCAATAAGGTTTAGTGTGCAAGGTTTTCTCTAAATGTACAGGTTGAATGCAAAGCCTAAAATGAACTGCAATATATCATACTCACGAAGCGTGGCGAGCGCAACAGTCACGCTGAAGGCTGCATACAGGACCAGCTTTCTTCAGGGGCCCCGCCAGGGAGTCAGTGGCCTCTGGTCCCACCGGCAGCACCTCCCGCGGAGTCAGGTGTTAATGAAACGCGAGTCTTTGTCTAAGTGGTGACTACTTATACCCGTCCATAAACACCTTTCACCTAATTACCTCTCTACTCATTATCATATATACTAATTACCTACACTGGGTTTTCACCCTTAACTACATTCCATGCTCACCATGATAATTGGGCTAGTCAAAACAACATCTGGTGATAGGAGGGGTCGTGTAAAAAGATGCCCCTGGACAATGAAACAGTGTACCCCCAGACGTTCAGGAATAACTTGGTGTTCCCATCACCATTAACTATGTGCAGCTGCAAGCACACATGCTGTGTATTTTGTCTTGTTAGGTGCTGTGGTAGGCAGAAACTGAGACATCTTCAAGATTACTCAATTAGTCCTATTCCTCTCTGCCAACCGGAAGATGTCATGCTACAGGGGTTTGAATGGCCAAGAAAGCAACTGAAGCTATGCTAGGCCTGTAGGACAGAGGTTAGGCAACTCAAATTGTACTGAGCCTCCAACATTGTACACGCTCTCCAGACGCTGACCCTAGGAGGTGTGGGGGAAAAAGCCATGGAGTACTGCCGCTCTCATGATGGAGTGACGCTACAGCTTGGCCATGAACTCAAATGGAAGGTTCCTTGCCTCTGGCACCCCTTTGAAATTCCTCCCTAAGCCAAATGTTCCACCTAGTGACTCATCAGCTGGAAAGGCCTCTGCTGCTTCCACTGGTCTCCCTTCACGTGCATCAAACATGGCCCTTGAGACAAAGTGATCTTTGGTGGGGAGGTGGGGGAGCTGAGGGTGAGGAATATGAACCGCTGAGGTTGCGTGTAGAAGAGGCACTGTAATCAAAGACCAGTTCATTACAAAAAGGCTTGATCTGCTTTTCCAATAGCGCTCTCAGCAGCGCCCCGGGGCACTGGGTCAGGTTTATTATAGGATTCATTACAGCAGCCATTGCTTGGGGGCAAAGGTGGGGGTTCATCCAGAAAGCGTTCAGTTCAGCGCTTTACCGACAGCTGGTTGAGTTCTCCATTGTGAATAGTGTGGTTGGGAATTTTTATTCAAATTCATGCTGCGTGAGCCAATCATTCCACAACTAACAAGCATATAGTGTGTTGTGAATTATGGGCCGCATTCTCAACTGGTGGAAATCGGCACCTGGCCATGGATTTCAGTGGCACTGCATCGATTTCCACTAGCAGAGGTCCTGGCTTTAGACGTTCTATTGTTGAATCACTTATGCAAGATGGACTTTTGTCAGCCTTCAGCTGGCTCAAATTTTAGCCGCCTGCCCACTGAGCCTTTGTGCAATGTCAGGGTTCGCTGTAGCTCGGTCAGGAAGTGCTTGGATTGATCTTTCTAATTCCAGTAGCTTGATTCCTGCATCAAGGGCCCTTGCTAAGTATTATCTGCTGCAATCCTTTGGAAGCTAGGTACTTAAGTGCAACCTGCGCAGTTCTAATTTCAGGCTGTAGCGTCTTGCAAAGCTGCTGCCAGGCTGAGAAAAGAAAACTTTCATTGAAGAAAAGAAGGCAGCTGGCATTCAACCCTACTTGGTTTTTTGCAAGAGGGTTTTTTTTTAAAGCAATCATTACACTACAGTGGAACTTAATCGATTAAAAAATTATAAAAATCCCTGCTTAAAATGCAAACGACTAATCCCTGCCCCTCATCTGCAGGATCTGGCCCAACCGAAGTGGCGCGGGCCTGTGGCAGAAAAGGGAGGGATGGGTCGGAGCTGGGGTTTCTGCCCCAAGTACACAGGTCTCCCTGACACTCTGTGCACGAGATATTTTTTATGCGGGGGGCAGGCCAGATGTAGGGCTGGCGAATCACAGGCCATTCCCATGTGCCACAGCAGCTAGCAAGGATACAGATGTGTTGCCTCTTTTGTGCCTGTGCCTGGCAGGAAGGACGGCTGGTGGCTGAGGCGTTTGCCTGGGCTACGGGACAGCTGTGTTCAATTCTCGTGTTTCACAGCCTTCTTGTGTGACCCTGGGTAAGTTATGTAGGCCCACATGCTTAAAGGGATTTAGGTGCCTAATTCCCATGGGTTGTAGACAATATGCAATAGGGGAACAAATAGGGAGGGGCGCGGGGTCAGGTTGATAGCACACGCTTGGGCCTGAATTAGCCATGACAATTAGCTCAATTTAATAGCCTTCCCTAATGCTTTATTGCTCAGCATAGCCTTGACATAAACCCACCTTTGAAACCTACCAATACACCCAGCTTAAGCCAAACTGGTTGAAACTAATTTCTCCCTTAGCTCACCTGCCACAAATTGAGGCCAAGCGTCTTTGCATCACGTCGATGACTTTGCAGCTCCCTGCCTCCTTTGAGATAGTAAGGGCCAAACTCTGCTCTCACTTGTGCTGCTGTACAACTGGAGTAACTCCATGGACTCCAGCCGAGTCATGCTGGATTTTCATCAGGGTGACGGACAGCAGAGTCGGGTCACAGGGGTTTCAGAGAGGGGACAAGTATTACTGCAAGGAATTGGGAGTCATGCTCCAAAGTCATGTAGGGGCTTCTGGAGCTGAAAAGCCCTGGTGATTTCAGTAGGGTGATGTGGGGGGGTGCCTCGGTCAGGAGGGCAGCGCTGGGTCTGTTACTATTGCCAGAGCAATACACACATGAACTAGTCAGGTTAAAAAAGCCCCTTTCATTTCATTTTGCAAAGGCAGGGATTAGTAATATGACGGCTGCACCTGCACTCTGTGAAGCTGGTCAACTCAGTTTGTTACACCTCAAGTTTCAAATCCTGGGTGTCCCGGGAGCCCCAAAGCCAGTGACATGCCAGAAGCAGTGCCGGAGAGACTTCTGTTAAAATTCAACCCCCAGACTGAAGTGAGAGGAACTGAGGGTTTCCCTGCTAGTGGCAGGGCTCCTGGCACCGTCTCCAGTTACCACTGAATGTCCCCCTGCACGAGATGATTTGTATGCATAGCGTTCATCCTCACCCTGCTGAGGAACCACTTGCCTTGCTTTAGAAAGAGATCAGATGGAAGCAAATGACAGGGACAGGGTGACAGGAACAATTTTTAGAAGGAGGGGTGCTGAGAGCCATTGAAGCAAACTGTAAACCCCCGTCTATGATGGAAACCACTTCAAGCCGGGGGGGGGAGGGGGTGGCGTCAGCACCTCCAGGCCCCCTAGTTCCAGCACCTATGGAGAGAGACATCCCAAATTATTCTCCGGAGGTCTATAACGGCTTCTCCATGCCCCATTTTTTTCCTTGTTAAAACATTTGAGTCACATCATTAATGCTGTCTTAAACAAACCTCCGATGCACAGAGAAGAGAATGGGCCAGCACCAGGTGAGTGGAGGGAAATCCCTGAACAAACGGCCTGGGTTTTTGCGGAAAACATGTGCCCAAGCAGGCTTATGATCTTCGCCAGTAGGTGCCTGCACTGAACCGCACTGACTTAATTACACTGGACGACTTTTGTGACTGCCAACCAATTGTGACAAGGTTCCTGCTCTAAGCTCATCAGCTTCGCCTGCCTGTGACATCCCTTGAGCAGCGACAGAGGATTGTGGAGCTCTGGCAACATTCCTGAACAACCGCCGGCAGTACGAGGGGGACAAGCCATCAGGCGCGCTGTTCTTTGGAGGGGGAAGGCAGAGCAGATTCTAGAAATGAGCCAATAAACCAGAAGATTGTGTCTTCTCCACCCCAGGTCTCCCTCTTCCTTCTCCTGGCTCTCTTCTGTCGGTTGATCCCGTTGCAGACTGTCCTCTCCCCACCAGCCCAGCAAATGTTGCGTGGTCCTTTTGCTCCCCACTCCCACCAGCCCTACATCCTGCTGCTCACTGGCAGCTCAACCACCAGCACGTGCAGGGAGCAGGGCTGGGTTAGCACCACTTGGGAAAGGAGCTGGGAAGAGCCCATGTGGCTGGCTCCAGCTTCCTGACACCAGGAATGCAAGTTTGCCCCTGGACAAATTTTGGCCCAGTTACTCAAAATATTAGGCATTACATAAGAATGGCCATGCAGGGCAGACCAATGGTCCTTCTAGCCCAGTGTCCTGTTTCTGACAGTGGCTAGTGCCAGATGCTTCT
>ML675712.1:1951064-2031435 GCA_007922155.1 Mesoclemmys tuberculata
CTAAACACTAGACCGCACTGCCTTGCCAGGAGTAATCCCTTACTCCTGTGAGCCTAGACAACTTCAGCCTGAAAAGAAGGGGTACATTTTTAATGGTGAGTGTAATTATCCACTGGAACAATTTACCAAGGGCTGCGGTGGCTTCTCCATCACTGCAATTTTCAAAGCCCAATTGGATGTTTCTCAAAAAGCTCGGCTCTAGGAACTATTTTGGGGGTGTTCTCAGAGCTGTGTTATGCTGGAGGGCTGACTAGATGGTGTAACCCGCCCGTGCCCAGGGTAGCCCACTGATAATGCCAGGGTCAGGGCAGGCTGTAAAAGGAGAGCGAATTCTCCCAGCACTGGTGGGTGACACTGCAGTCAGACTTCCCAACCAGTCACAAACAGTGCTTCTGATTCCCCCACACTGGTTATCAAGAAGCCACTGTGCAAATACACACAGCCCCCTTTACTGCATTTCAGTCTCTGGCTCCCCAAACTGACACTAGGTCCAGTAAAGGGACCAGTTGTTTGAACTCTGTGCTCTTTACTAAAAGATTCCCTCTGATCCCAAAGGACCAGCCACAGGACCAGTTCACTATAAGTTTGGATCTTACCCAAATACCACGCTGCCAGCCAATCCTTTAGTAACTAAAACTAAAGGTTTATTAATAAAAGAAAACAAACAATAAGAGAAGTGTTAAAGGCTTAAAGCTATCAGATCATACAAATGATTTAAAAGTCCATATACATCAGGTTTCTAGAACAATTGTGGAGTTGTATAGTTCCTCTGGTATACATCCAGTACCTGAATGGGTCTAAGTCCTTCAGTTCAGTTGCAAAGTGTGTTGATCCAGAGGTGTGTCCGCAACTGGACAGGAACAAGGAACAAGACGAAGACAAAGACAAAATGGTTTCTGTGGTTTGATCTTATATAACCTCTGTTTCTGGCCATGTGGCTTGTGGAATTTTACAGGAACCAAAATGGAGTCCAGAGTCACATGGGCCAATCCTGGTAACTCTTCAGGTATGCCTTTAGTTTCTTCCTAGGCCTTTGGCTTCTGTAAAGGTTTTGATGGGCCATTAAGCAGGCTATTGTCCTGTGGCCTCTCTGTCTGAGGTGTGTCTTTTACAGCACAGTTTGAAATACAGGGATATCAAAGATCTCCATAACTTTCCTTACACATATTACACATGAACACAAATATTATCATCTTATTCAACATATCATAACCTCTCTAACAGTACCTGACATGGTATGTCTTACATGAATCATTATGCTTTTGACATATTAAGGTCAAATAACACAAATGCCCCCCCTCCTAATGCAGCCCGCATGACAGATGGTTCTAGTGGTCACTTCGGATCTTAGACGCTATGGATCTGCTCCATAAAGTAGCTCCATTAACTTCAGTAAGGCCACTCACGATGTAAGGTGGGAATCAGCTGCTTACCTCCCTTCGAGGAGCTGGGCCCAAACATATCTATGATTCTATACCACCATCTAGCCCTTAATGATGTAATAATGCAATTGTCAATATTTTAAAGTCACTTCCCTCGTACTGTGGTGCCGGCACATCAGGACTGCTAGACATAAGTAGGGAGACAGACGACCAGGCACCCTACAAAAGGGCCCATCTGAGACTGAGAACCTTCACCTGGTCCAGTCACTCATAAAAACCTCCAGAGACATTTAAAAGAACCTGCAGTGAGTTTGGAATAAAAACTGCTACAGGATATAGGGTTGTAGCTTCAGATTTCATTGCAAACACCCCACTTACTAATGACCTTATTATTAATAAACAGGTATTATGAATCACTGGGGAAGCAGGTGAACCAGGATGAGGTTCCTTTGTGCTGAGTGCTACATAGACATAGACTAAATGCCCATCCCTCTCCCAAAGCTCTTACAGTCAAGAAAGCAAATCATAATACAAATCTCTAACTGTTACATCATGCGTTTCACCAGCAGTCCTGAAAACACTTTCTACATTAGTATCATTAACCCCATTTTGCAGGTGGGGAGACTGAGGCACAGGGGCAGTGCAATAGCTACAGAGTTGCTAGCTCCCACAGACAGCACTGTAAATGAATCATGTCAGTTACAAACGGACGCGACCTCTGTATGATCATCCAGCCCATCCAGAATGCATTGGAGCGTCTATTTTTCTCCGGATCCACTTTTACATCTCCCAAGCGATGGGACTTCCACTGTCTCATGTATTTTGTAAGTAATTACAAATTAACTTGTAATTAATTGTGGTCCAAGTTTGGCTTGGCTGTCCAGGCTTGTATTCAAGATATGGCACACTGGGCAAGAAAACACAGATTTACAAAGCTGAAAGATATTGTATCGAGAAACAAAGAGAGAGTGATGCAAAGAAATGAACAGCGAGATGCAAATAGGCAGCCAGGAGAAGCTGGGGGATCAGCTGTAATGGGAAGGTTTCAGTTTGATATATGGTGCCAGAGCCATTATTAATGGTTTGCTGGTTTTTACCTTTAAAAACTTTGGCTGGATTATTTATTATGTCACCAGAGTGTACATATGATCTATGGAAGGGGTAATAATATCTGTTCATGGCCTCTTGCATTTACTGGGTTTTTACAGATTTTAATTGGATTTAATTCTGCCCTCCCAACACGTAGAACAAGTGGGTGCAAGCATATATACAGACAGACACACACACACCCCTGCGTGTTCAGACACATGCCCACATCCCAAGATTAAACAGCACAACACAAGGTAGCAAAAGCCATTTTAAAAGTTCTTAGACTTTTAAAAGCCTTTTCACCATAACGAGCCACTCTGCTGACGGTCACTGCAGATTATTTATGGACCAGAAGGTTCGTTTTCATTTGCAAATGATTGCTGCTAACCTTTTCGGTGAAAACTGAAACAAAAAAGTGCTAAATGACTTTAGCGATTGGATGTCTAACATAGTGAATGCCAGTGAAAATGAGGAAGAATCTGAAGCTAAAATAGGGAAAGAACAAGATAAAAATTACTTAGACAAGGTAGATGTCTTCAAGTCACCAGGGTCGGATGAAATGTATCCTAGAATATGCTAGGAGCTGATTGAGGAGGTATCCGAGTCATTAGTGATTATCTTCGAAAAGTCCTGGAAGATTGAAGCGATTCCAGAGGACTGGAAAGCGGGCGAATATACTGCCAGTCCATAAATAAGGACAACCTAGGGAATTACAGACCAGTCATCTTAACTTCAGTCCCTGGAAAGATAATGGAGCAAATAATTAAGCAATCTATTTGCAAACACCTAGAAGATAATAAGGTGATACATAACAGTCAGCATGGACTTGTCAAGAACAAATCATGTCAAACCAACCTGATAGCTTTCTTTGACAGGGTAAGAAGCCTTTGGATAGGGAGGAAGCAGTAGACTTTAGTAAGGCTTTTGATACTGTCTCATGTGACTTTCTCATACACAAACTAGGCAAACACAACCTAGATTGAGCTACTATAAGGTGGGTGCAAAAATGGTTGGAAAACTGTTCCCAGAAAGTAATCATCAGTGGTTCACAGTCAAGCTGGTAAGGGATATCAAGTGGGATCTCACAGGGATCAGTTCTGGCCCTGGTTCTGTTCAATATCTTTATTAATGATTTAGATAATGTCATAGAGAGTACACTTATAAAGTTTGACCTCTTGAGGTCCCTTCCAGTCCAACAATTCTATGATTCGAAGAACCCAGGAAATCCAATAGGAGAAGAAATTCCACCAGAGCCATGGAGTTAGGATCTTCCCATGAAATATGTTGTATTTTCCAAAATCTACAGATTTTATTTAAAAGAAAGTTTCGAGCCTCTCTGGTTGCCAAGGTAACATCAGTCTCCTTGATATAAATCAATGGATGACCTGCTTTTGGTTGAGGCTACAGACAATGCATTCCTTGCCTCATGTGACTCTTCTGCACCCCTACGCCCCAGTCCTTGGCTCTTTCTACTCTGTCTCCAAGCTTGCCCCTGAGATCCCAGCTCCGCTGTAGGTCCCTACATTCCCAGACTCAATCCTTCATGCTGCTATTCCAGCTTTCTGAACAGGACTCCCTTGGCCCAGTCTTTGCCAGCTTGCTCTGCTTTCCCCAGCCCAGGATGATGGAGAAAACAAAAGCAAATAATGGTCCAACATCTTCTTTGCACTGTTACACTTTTGACATTACCGAGGTGTAACCCAGCGCAGGATTTGGCAGAATGTGTTTCATTCACACAACTATTCTGCTTGCCCCTAAGCTGTGGCACAGGGATGAGGTGAACTCCGGCAGTGACCATGTTTCTTTGCCAAGGAATACTGCATGTGGCATAGAGCAGATCCACCGCTGTGAGGCAGGCAGACTTCCACCACTAGAAAGCTCTGCAGTGTCCAGCCAAGTTCTTTACAGTCTGATTTCAAAGGAACCGAGTTTGTGAAGCGTTCCTCAGGCAAATCCCCTTTTTGTCCCCACAGGCTGGTTGAGGCAGAGGCATGCAAGCAGGGTTAGCCCCCCATTCTAATCCTGGTTCTGCTGGTGGCTCATGGCGGGGCTTTGGGCAAGTCACATCACTTTTCTGCCTCAGTTTCCCAATATGTAAAACAGGATAATGATACTTAACTACCCTCCCAGTCCATGGGAGTCTTGTGGGCATTAATTAGTGGCTGTATGGTGCTTTAGCTATGCAAAATACTTTATCGATGCTAATTCTTCTTCTTCTCTATAAATAAAATATCTATTCACTCCAGCTGGGAGAACAAAAATAATAAGAGTGAATAGTAGGAAAGTGCATTCCCAACATGCTCTCTAAATCCTCCTCCTGCGCCCCAAACCTTTTATGTTTTGCCACAAATGTGAGGGCATTTCTTTGCGAGACGGCATGTGTTTCTGTACTATTTGCGTATTTGTCCATGAACAGATCTATTTGCCCATGGGTCTACAGTCAGGGAATCATAGAAGATGAGGGTTGGAAGGGGTCATCTAGTCCAACCCCCTGCTTAAAGCAGGATCAACCCCAATTAAATCATCTCAGCCAGGGCTTGGGCAAGCCGGGCCTTTAAAACCTCTAAGGATGAATATGGGCGCTCATACCTGAAAATACTCCAGAAGTGCTGGCACCACAACTTCTGTGTATACCAGGCTGATGTTGGTGTGTGTGATGTTGGCACTGGGAGTCAGGGAGAGGCGAGGAGGGCAAGACAGCCAGATCAGTTCATTGGTAATACACAGGCAGAGTTGTAACATAGCTTTATTAAACAGATTGGTAGGCCAGAGTTACACACGGACGCTCAGAGCTTGTCTCTGCGCCTTCAGCCTCCAGCGTGAATTCCTGAGAGCCAGTCGACACCGAAAAATCCTGGAGCCTGAACTCGTGCTACGCCCATGACCACGGCTGGTTACCATCAGCAGGAACAGCAGTGACAGGGAATGGTGGAAAGGAAGCAGGAAAAGGGATGCGCTGTAGAAGAAAGGGCTTGTGTCCTACCTCTCAGAAGATGGAGCCTTGTGACCAGATCCTGCAGCGTGGGGAACAACACCCAAGGCCAACCTGCCAAAGATTACAGTTGGGCATGTGTGAGTGTGACATGGGAAGAAGAATACAGCCAACAAGACACATGGTAAACGTTGTCCTTCAGTTGCTTTGCCTCCTTCTGCAGGCCACCCCCCACTGTTGGGTTGTGCGTTTTCTGTTTAGATTGTAAGCTCCGTTAAGTTCATTTACATGAAATAAATGGGTCAAAGGCGTCAACATAACCCAATCACTGTCCAACATTAAACAGTGTTACACAAGGGTTAGGGTTGGGCATACACAGGCCTCAGCCTTTTCACTCTTCATTAAAGAGGCAGAGAAAAGAAGGGAAAAGAGCAAAAGCACGTGGAATGTACAGTATTGCGTGAGGCTTTCATCTTTACGTTGTTTGTTCCCTTCTCTTGTAGTGGGAGAGAATGTCAGAAGGGTAAAATACCCTCTTGTTGGACAGTCTTGGAGATGGCATCACAGATGGTAATCACTGGCCTTTTGGGGAAAAGAGAAGTGAGCTGAGATGAGCTGGGCGTGTTGTTGTTGATGCTGTTGTTAAAATCCAATCTCAGGTGCTCTGTGGGATTCAGCTGGAGAAAGTAGGGATGACTATATTATCTGGGACCTTCTCTCTTGCCCAGTCTGGTCAGGACATCTCTCAGGATGAGGCTGACAAAGGTCCAGCGTCCCAAGAAGTGGTGGAAGTGGCAGCCACAATAGTGAAGCTTGTTTCAGTAGTGTTTGTCTGTTCTCCCCCTCTGTCTGTTCCTTCTGTATTCCCCACCCCACAGTTTCTTTCTTAAAGGAGCCAGAAAGGGAATGTGGGTGGAATAGCCCATCCCCTCATTATTCTGTCCACCAATTAGGCCTACTTTCTGACACACTAATTTTGGTAATTAATTTCCAGTTCCACGTCCTCTGTTTTTACCAAGCATGATGCTAACATGGTCCTTGAACCATATCAGTAGGCCCTTTTGTTTAGTCTACTTTAATTTTTCTGACTTTTTTCCATACCTTTTCCCATCAATATTCATTATGATAGGTTATTGTGACATCTTATGAACTTTCACAAACTTTTTGGCTGATGAGCTCAAAATTAGGTTAAATTTTTGGGACCGATTATTACAACACTCCTCAGGGCAAGGACTGGGTCTGTAAAATACCCAACACACGACTGGTGCTATGTAACCAACCAATAATCCTAAATCAATGATGACGTCATCAGATGTTCCACACCGCACAATGCATAGCTGGAGATGATGAGAGGATGGTAGAACGTCCCACAAAATACGCTTGCCCCAAGCTGAAGATTGGACAACAGAGCAGCCACCAAATGGGTGTGAAGCTCATTAACTACATTAACAAACGGAGCTAAATTAGTTGCACGTGCAAACAGTTTTAGAACATGCTCTGCTCCACCCAAACCAGCTAGGGCTCCAGTGTATGGCAAAGAGAGACCAAGTGAAGTACACAGCAGAAAAATAAATGAATCAAGGAGAAAGCTTGGAAGGATGGGAGGAGATCAATGTAAATAAGGGCCAACAGCTGTCCACAGGATTGGGGATGGAAGAGGGGGATTCAAGTCCCCAACTTTGCCACTGCTTTGCTGCATGACCTCGGGCAAGTCATTTCCCACTCTGTGCCTCAGTATCCCCATCTGTAAAATGGGGGGAAGGCAATGATAAATGTAAAATGCTCGGAAATCTACTGATAAGAGCTAGGCATTACTACTGTTTTCCCACATGTTCTGTGTTGTGATTCTGCATCTGTACCCATCGAGTACAGGTGGGATAACTCCAGCCTGTCTGGGGCAGCAGCTAGTCTGTGGGTCTACAAAAAGGGCCGACGGTGATGAAGGAGGGCAGGCATGAGAGAGAATGACACTGCGTTCTCACCGCTGAGGCCTTGTCTAGATTGATCCCACTGCCCAGGGCAGGCCACAGCCGCAGTGGGGGAGCCGGGTGTGCGTCTGCGTGCCGGCATCAGTGCTGGATGGCCTGCAGAGTCTAGGCGCCGGGACCCCTTCCGAGCAGCGATGCCCAGGACGCTGGGTTTCCCTTACCCACACACAGACCATCCTCAAGACGCACACCCTCCTCTACAGCAGCCCTCCCTGCCTCCCACTCTCACTCCTGCTTACCTCCCCACTAAATTCCACCCCCTCTGCAAACTCTGTGGGGAGCTGGGGTGGTGGTGAATGGTGGCATAGACAGGGCAAGCAGGGATATGGGGGAGTTGGGTGTGAATCCTGGATTGGAAGAGGGGCTCTGCTCTGATGGTCTGCTCCTCTCGCCACTTCTCTCCCTCCGGGTCCTCCAGCTAGTCCCACTTTCCCCTCGATCATCCTCAGACACAAGCCAGATTCCCTCATGATCCCACCCTCCACACACCCCCCCTTGTGCTCCAGCCATGTCTCCCTTCCAACCCCCACCCCACCACCCCCAGTGGCTCCTTACAGCCTGATGCCACCCTAGAATTTCCATGGGACCCAGGTGCTCAGCCTGGCCGCCGCCATGCCCCAACGGGAGCTCCCATCACTTGCGCTGCCCCACAGCCTCACCAGCTCCTCAGCAGGCAAGCGTGGCCATGCCTGCAGTGTTTCCAGCCAGTTTCTCCTCCTGCCTTCCCTGGAGTGGGCTGGGAGCTCCATCGACCAGAGGATCCCTCGAGAGCTGCCCTTGCACCCACCTGCAAGCCTGAGGTGCTGCACTCGGTCTTGGCTCACCCCTTCAATGCCTTGACAGCACGGCCCCTGCAGGGAAAGTCCCACCACCCATCGCCCTCAGGGACCTGTGGAATCCCTGGCCAGCCGTATCTGACCTTCTAAGTGCCCCAGGGCTTGGGGAGGTAACAATGCCTTGGAAAGTGGCTGCCCCCTTGATTCCATCCCCATGGACTTGCCCCTTTCCAGAGCTGGAAGCTTGCAGGACCCACATGCAGAGGGCTTGCTGAGCGTTACAGGAAGGGATACAGGAAGGGAGCTCTCTATTTAGATATGTAGCTAGACCACACCACAGTGACCCCAGATGCTGCGGCCCCCCTTCCGTGAGTGCCAGGAGGGTATGATACAGACGTAGGTTAGCTCCTGCCTCGTTCTGTGGAGGTGTGCGCTCTTACCCAGAGGCAAAGCGGTGGCCTGTCTATATGAAAGCTAGTCTGGGGACATTGACCTGAGGTGCACTCACACCCCATAACTGCAAGGCGGACGTCCCTTCAGAGGAGACACAATGGCCACTACAGCCCCCTCACCCCCACCCCCAAAAAAGGAACATTTGTACTTTTTCAAACAGGCATGGGACTGTGACTAATGGTGATACAACACCATCCTCCAACGTTCCTGTATAGAAACCCACAAGGGCTGCAGAGAGAAAGGTTCACAGCATGGTAAGAAAACCACAACCCTGTTATATTAGTTTTAAAACAATAATTTTCGATTAATCATGAATCGATTATTACGAAAATATGAATAGCTGTGAGCCTATGGCTAAATGTGTGACTGGAATTCCGCTCAATTGCTTTTACTGGCCAATACACCAAAGCCAAAAGCACCCGCAGATCATTTTTCAGTTTCATCTGTTGATGCATCGATCGGGATGATATAATGCTCTCCATAACCTGTCTGTCCTGGGAGAATCTGTGTTTACTCAGTACCCTGTGAAGGTGACAGGTCCAAAATCCCGTTGCAGGTCTTGATGGATCATCTCTTGCTGGATTTCATATATCTCCTGCTTCCAGAGGGGACCTGACACAAATAATTGGTGTCACTACTGTTGGTCTGATGCCAAATGCTGACAAAACAGTTCAGAATAAGAAGCTCCTCCGATTTGCCCCGATCGTGCGGGGAAAGCAGCTGGAGAAGGCACTGGCTGTAATAAGGGATAAATACTGCCCTCAAATACTCACAGATGCAGCTGCCACTTTGGACAATGGAAGGTTTCAGCATTATGAGAGAACACCTTCAGCCTGGGGGCAGACATGACGGCTAAGACAGGTCAAGACTGAGCTGTGGAGAGCTTTGAAGGTGAGGAGAAGACGCTGGGACATTCTGTAGAGGAAGAGGATTGGGACCAAAGCACCCGGTGGCCCTCTCAATGCAATGTGCTGTAGATCCCTGTGTGTGGGAGTCTTTGGAGCCACTCACCCCACTGAGGTAATCTTGTCACTGGCATCTCCCCTGCTTTAGCACATGTCTACACTGCACACTAAACCTGAGCTATGATGCAGGGTCGAGTCAAGCCCTCCTTCTGTCCACACACAAATCAGTCCGATTTGGGTTAGCAAACGCTCAGGACCCAGATCCTGGCCTCCTGAGAGGGGGTGGATCACAGCCCAAGGCCCACTGAGATTCAGGTCCAAGCCCTCTCATTTTGCAGTGTGGATGCAGCGCAAGCCAAACAGAAGGTCTGCGCAGGGCAGTGCATACGCATCAGCAAGGCCGTGAGATGCAGTTTCAGCCATCGTAGATCCAGGTTTCCAATGCAGTATGGACACCCATCCACTGGCTTGGAAACACTGACTCCACATGTGCAGGCCCCAGACTCGAGTTTACAATGCAGTGTAGACATACCCTTAGCCTCACTTCTGCTGCAATAATTACAGGACACTGACATTTAATAATGGCTAAGCAGGTGGTAAGCTATGCTGTGTACACAGCCAGTCCATGCAAACCTAGGCTTGTATGCCTGTCACTGTTGTTAATTACTGGTATTACAGCAGCATCCAAAAGAGCTCAGGGCCCTATTGTGCCAGGCACTGTACAGACGCATAGCAGGACACATTCCCTGCCCTGAGGAGCAGACATTTAAATAGACAAGTCAAACAAAAGGGGGGAGAAAAAAAGCATTACAGAGATTAAGTGGCTTTCCCAAGAGCCCACAACAAGACTTTGGCAGAGTCGGGGATTGAACCGAGAGTTCCTAAATCCCAGGCCACCCCCCACAACTGCCTGTTTGTTTCATTCATCGCATTTAGCTTGTCATTGACCAACAGGGAGCATTTCAGGACGTAGACGGTCTTTACTACATGTTTGTCCAACACCCAACACAATGGGGCCCCAATCGCTGCCTGGGTGCCTCTGTGCTAGTGACCTACGAGAATCATGAAGGAAGCTGGCCTGATTTGGATAGCACACCGAAGCCAAAGAGTTAGGACTCTGGGGGATTTGGGGCTTGCTAACACAGATTATGACATAGGAGAAATTCCTCACCTGCTGGCACATTCCACCACTATCAATCTCTCTCCTCACTGCCACACCTACCCAGAAGACCCAATGATTGCCCTGCAAACAGGAGCTTTACCATTATGGTAAAACCAAAGAAAACACAAAACCAGACCCCGTCACCCCCAAAACCAAAGGGCTCAGCTCTGCTCTCACTTACACTGCTGTGAATCAGGAATAACTCAGCTGAAAGCAACGGAGTTATGTTGGTGTCATATAAATTGGAATCTGACCCAAAGTCCTCTGGCCCAGAGATTCAGCTAGTAGCTACACCCAGGCTTCTGTACTTGGGAATTCAGACATGGTGACACATGAATAGTGGGAGAGTATTTTACCTGTCCCTAGAGCTTTCAAAGGCTGTTTAATTGTCCTCCTTCTATACCACTTTTCCTTTGCTGTATTGTTAACATTATCAACAATTCCCATGCACCATACCACTGTACAGGAAAATAATTCCGCACCTGGCCCTGGACTTGTATCCTGTCTGACATGGCTTCATTTGAACAATTAGATCTGTATCTACTGTATGGCCCATAGACTGCTGTTCTGGGAAGGAAGCCCGGGGCAATTGTACAATTGATGGGGGAAGCATCAGCCACACTCGGCGAATAGTTAGCCGTTGGCAGATTTGTTGTGCGCTTTGGACTTCTTCGAAGAACCAGCGTGCATTTGACGCCCTCTGCTGGTTCTATGGTAAATGCCGATATGAGGCTTTGCACCGAACACTGAAAAGCAAAGACAGGCCCTGTCATTGTGCCCCTGTGCATTTCCCGATCTGCGCTCAGCAGATTTTTGTTCCGTGGCATGACAGATCCTGGACTGCAGTCCCCTATTTGTGATCCACTGGACAGAGGCAGTATTCTCCAGGCAGTGACAGAGCAAGTCACCCCGTAGTCCAATGCACTGCTAATGTGCCTCATGCCTGGGGGACCTAATACAGTACGCCTAGCTTCTCACTCCCCCTGCCTGGGATGGACAAGGGAAGGAGAGCAGTGGTGGAAGAACCCTCTGCTCCCAGTGCTCCTGCACATGGGAAGCCTGATTCCCCCCGTCTGTGCTGTGTCACTTCAGCGGCCGGGTTGTCAGCCCAGCCAGTCACCCGAAAGGCGGTGAGGCGAGGCCTTTCTTCTTCTGGCCCTTCTGTACCAAGTGGCAAACCAGGAGTGGGGACAAGTGCGACAGCTGGGAAGGGCTGTCCCAACTGCTGCCCCTTCGTGTGTTCCTGCAACAGCCTGTGAGGCAGGGAGGTAGCTTTACAGATGGAGAGACTGAGGCACAGCATGGAATTAGGGCCCCATTCTCTGGGGACAGCACGTGAGGCACTCCCGTTGATGGTGGGTGAATAGATCTCCGAGAGTCCTAACTCCCAGCCTCTCCGTTCCACACTTGGCCTTCATAACTGGGTGGGATTTGCAGCCACACGGTCTGAACACAGAGCCCAGAGACGGGGCCTAGTTTTGGAGAGGTTCTGCTCTGTACCAGGGTGTGACCATCACTTTTTCGCGTGCCTCATTTGCGGTAATAACAGGAAAGGACTCCAGGCTTGTAAAACTAAATTGGATCTTCCCTAAGAGAGCTATTTACGGGAGGCACTAACTTTTCAGCCCTGCGCATACAAACGGAGATCTCCTCCGAACTCTTCCCTCCTGCAACCTGTGCTTCTCCCTGCATGCTCCATTTAACAATTTGTATTGTTGTTGTGTCTTTCAAGCCAGCATTTGCTGGGGCTTATTTACTAGTACATAGCCCACCCCTAGCAACACGGCCTTTACCACCAGCCTATTGTGGCCTTGGGCCACACTGTCCTTCAAAGGTTCTGGTCTTTGAACCAGTCTCCTTCTGGTTTGTGTTTTGACTGTTGGTGAGGGTCTTGCTTCCACCCTATTGCTGCCCCCAGGAGCCCGGGTTGGCTGGCACAGGCCAGCCATGGGTGTCTAGTCGCTATGTAGACACACCCTGTGTTGTTCACATAGCTTGTTTCTTTTGACACTCCCCCTTTTTAAGTCCTCCTGGTCCTGACCTTAGCCCCGCCTGTCCAGAAGTGCAGCTACCTGCCACCTCTGCACCCTTCTCTTCAGTTCATCTCCATTGCTGTCCTGAATCTGTAACCGCCTTACGTGGCCAGTGTCCCACTGCAGCTTGGATGGTTGCCTTTAGCCACTGCTTTGTGTGGCCACTTGATGGCTGGACCCAGACCTGCTCACTTGTGCGTTGTGGCCTCAGGTCCGAGGCCCTCTTGTTGTGGCCATTTGCCCGCATAGCGTGACGTTCTCCTGACTCCTCTGTGCATTGTCCATTATTCCCTCGCTGTGCTGCAACAGGCTATCATCCGTGGGAAGCAGAGTCTTGGTTCTCCAACTCAGATAACTGTGCGCGGCTACTGTCTAGTCCCTACGGACATGTATTGTGATGATCCAACATTGCCAGTAGGGGTCCTTCCCTGTCTGTTTTGCCTTAGCATCAGTCTCTTGGCTGTTGTTACTGCCTTCCCATATCCCATTGCTTTGTGGGTACCCAGGGGAAGATATCTTGTACTCGAATTCTCATTTGGCACTGAATTGGTGGAGTTCTGCTGCAGTGTCTGATGGCGTGTCAGGTCCAGCATTACTTGCAAAATTTGCCGTCAGTCCTCGCCCTAGTGTCCTCCAGATAATCCACCTCCCAGGAACTGGAGCAGCCCGCTACTTGGACCACGTAGCTCTTGTACTTATAAGGGTATGGGTCTGTTCATGGCATTTTCTCAGGATCAGGTTGGGATTTTGTGAGGCTGTAGAGGCTCCTTCTGTTCTCGATCGCTATCGTCTGCACACCCGTGCGTGCTCAACTGGGCATTCATGCCTGGCCTGTAGATACCTCCTGGCTCATCCCAGCAATGCCTCTATTCCGGTTGTGAAGGGTATATCCATCTCACGATATCTGCTCTTAATCCACTGGGATTACTGCCCAGTCCCCTTGAAACAAGGTCTCATTTTGCCCACTCACTCTTCCCTCCCCGATAGAAGGGGGAACCACCTGTTTCACTTACTTCTTGTGTTACCAGATGTGCCCATCACTTTGGGGTATGCTTATTTATTAGGGTTACCTTCCTGGAAAAGGGGGTGTGATTCTATTAGTGTGCTGCTTGTGTTACTTGTGTGTTCATATGGTTACAAGTCCGCTCCCAGTGGAGCTATCCTGCAGGACCTAAGGTTTTCAGATTCAAATAAACCCCCCACAGATGCACACAACCATTCCAGATTAACTGAGTGCGTCTGAGCAGACCGGGCTATCAGCACTCCCAGCTGACCCCTTACACGTCCCTGAACTCAGCAGGCTGGTGACACAGCGCTGTCAGCTGTCACCCTCATGTGCCCGTTGCACCGCACCAGAATGGAGCACACTTATGAGCAGGCTGGGTCCAAATAGCACTTTTCAGCTGCTCCCCTCATGTGCCCCCTGGACTCAATCAGGCTGGGTCAAACAGCACTTTCAGCTGTCACCCTTATGCGTCTCTGGACTCCGTAGGCTAGGCAGAGCAGCACTTCTCAGCTACCCCCTTTGCCTCTTTGCAACACAATTGTTCTAGCAGTAACCCCCTTGATAAGCAAATCCTATAGGATTTTGGGCACTCCAGGGATCTTTGGCTTAGGTAAAAGAAGCGTTGCTGCAGAGCAAGGCAGGGAAGCCAAGAACACAAAGGAGTAAATGCATTTAGAGAGAGAGAAACTGGCAACCGGCTTGATAACAATAGTTAGTTTATTGCCAGCTGTATAAAACTTATGTTACTAATAGTGATGCCATACAAGGAGAGAAAAACAATCTAACACTTACAATACAACACAATTACAGTAGGGGTATTGGAGAAGGCTAGCCCAGGTTTGATTACAAAAGTAGAAAGTTATACCTGGATTAAAGAGAGAGAGAGAGAGAGAGAGAATTGGGGAAAGATTGAGGGGGAGGGGATCTCACCACTCCTAGAGCTCAGAAGTTCCCAGGAGGCAGGCTGTTCAGCTTAGGGTCAGGAGCTCTTGAGAGAGAGGCAAAACCCACAACAGGATCAGTCAGGAAATGGGGAAGCAGGCAGCATTGGGGTCCAGGCATCAGAGAAGAGCAGCAAGAGAGAGATTTGAACTTGGGGAGGGGTATTTTGTAGAGCCAGGTTTGTTTGTGGGTAAACAATGTCTCACTGAAGTACCCCAGGGTGGTTTTCTCTATGCTGGACAATAGGAGCTGATCACTCCCAGCTATGGTCAATGTTCCTTGGGGGAGCTCACAATACAACCAGGCAGATTCAGTGTTTTGCATATCAATACTAGAATGGTCTGATAACTGCGGAGCTGGATGGGTGTAGGTGAGAGTTCATTTACATCAAGAGCAGAGGTCTCCCATAATGCAGTGTGTCCCTGCCTTGCCAGTCCCAGAGTTCAGTGCGGTTCCTGCTTTGGAGCTTGGTTCTCCATTCTTCATGCTAATTCTTGTTCCGTCTTCCATGTAAATGAGGCTCCACTTCTTCATTCAATATGCTAATTGAGATGCCTCTTTTTACATCTTCTATGTAGATGAGGCGTGGGGAGTTGTCTCAATCCTATCACCCTTGTTGGGAGGGTTTAGGTGTGTCTCCCACAGCCTTTTCATTGCTTTTGTTTCTGGTTCAAGCAGAGGCTGGGGGGGGATTCAGGTGAGCCAGAGATAGAATAGGACACAGAGCTGCCAGGTAACACTTGTGATCTAGCCGACCCGGAATTGTTTAACTCCCTGTAGAACCCCATCTTGTTCGGGGCTTTGCTGAATTGCCTGGAGCCTTCCATCAGAGGTGTGGAGGTAGTGTAGCACGTAGACAGACTATCTCCGGACCCCACCATCCGTGTATCTGTCACCAGCAGTGACTTTCCTAGCTGCACCGTACCTTCACATCTAAGCGCCGGAGTCTCGGTAACATGCACTGCGTCACTTGGGTGCACTCACCAGTGCTTTCTAATGCATCCACTTTGTGCCCAGAACTGCTGGAATGTTTCCTGCCAGAGATCACGGCCTGTAGCTCCGCTTCGAGCTGAGCACGAAGCCCTTTCTGCCTCTGTCAGGCTCTACCAGCACACTCTCACAGCACTGCTGCGCCTGGGCCTCTTTCGGAGGTCTCCCACTCTGCCTCTGGCTGCTCCACAGGGCTGTGGTACGTCAGGACTGGTGCCTCACTTACGATTTTCTGTACTTTTCCAAATGCCAATTTATAGACTCAGACTCTAAGGTCAGAAGGGACCATTATGATCCTCTAGTCTGACCTCCTGCACAACGCAGGCCAGAGAACCTCACCCACCCACTCCTGTCATAGGCCCCTAACCTAGTTACTGAAGTCCTCAAATCATGGTTTAAAGACTTCAAGGTACAAAGAACCCACCAGCAAGTGATCTGTGCCCCATGCTGCAGAGGAAAGCAAAAGCCCCCGTGGCCTCTGCCAATCTGCCTTGGAGGAAAATTCCTTCCCAACCCCCTATATAGCAATCACCTAAACCCTGAGCATGTGGACAAGACTCACCAGCCAGACACCTGGAAAGAATTCTCTGTAATACCTCAGAACCCCCCCATCTAACATCCCAACACAGGCATCGGGCATATTTACCACTAATAGTCAAAGATCAGCTAATCGCCAAATTAGGCTGCGCCATCAAACCATCCCCTCCATAAACTGATCAAGCTCAGTCTTGAAGCTAGTTAGGTTTTCCCCCCCAGTGCTCCCCTTGGAAGGCTGTTCCAGAACTTCACTCCTCTGATGGTTAGAAACCTTCAACCAATTTCAAGTCTAAACTTCCTGTTCACCAGTTTATATTCATTTGTTCTTGTGTCTACACTGGTGTTCAATTTAAAAATCTCCTCTTCCTCCCTGGTGTTTATCCCTCTGATGTATTTATAGAGATCATATCTCCCCTCAGCCTTCTTTGGTTAGGCTAAACAAGCCAAGCTCTTTGAGTCTCCTCCAGATCATTGGACCCCTTTCACATCCTTTGGTCTGGACATTTCCTTAATAGCTCTCAGTTTCTTAGTGTCCCTCTGGAATCCTTTAGAAGTCAACAGATATCCAACACAGGGAACTTCAGTTCTTCTCAGCTTTAGCTTCTCTGAATTCAGCCTCATATTCCATACACAGAACCTGTTTAGGCCTTGTCACAGCTTGGTATCATCTTCATGGATTGCCTTTTCCTTGTCACCTTCGTCTACAATAAGAATGTCACCAGCTACAATCTTGATGTCTGGGAGTCCCTCTAGTTCCTGGTTCAGCTAATACTGGAACATCTTGTGGCCTGGCTGATACCTATGAGCTTTCATGCCCAACTATACCTGCCAAAAGGTGCAGCAAAGACTATCAAGGTGGCTTGATGGCTCGTCAAGTTCACAATACCAGATTCATGACCTCACAAACAATGAAGAGTTTTGCCCTGGATTGATCAGGTAGTATGTCCTCAGTTGTTGGTATCAGGTAGCTGCTTCTTTACCACGCTGCATCAGATGGTTTTGGATCAGTGCAGATCCTCAGTTTACGAGGTTCTCTCTCCACTGCTGAAGGGCTGATCCACTCTGTGCTAGTTTCAATGGGGGTAATGTTGCTCTTCTTTGCAGGTTTGCCAATTCCTTCTTCAGTGGCTCTACCAAAGCTAATAGAACTCTGCATTTTAGTAGCTTCGGGGGCTGCACAATATTTCTAACTTCAGCTTGCCCTCTCGGTTCCTATTTCCTTGAAATAGCTCTTTTTATTCTGTTAGAATGCTGGTTAGGGTGCACAACGACTGGTCTCCCTCCTAGCTCACAACGTCTTCATTGGTGGTACGGTACTGTGAGCAAATCCATGGCTTGTACTGCCCTGCAGTGAGTGAAATTCCTGTGTGCCAGCTACAGTTATGCTCCAGCCAATAACATTATAATATCGGGTCTCTGAATGGTTTTATGGTACATCACCAACACATGGTCTCTTTTCTCTATTCTAATATTGCTGCTTCCCAGTTCTGCTGGGATTACACTGCAGCTGGTTCCACAGACTAGCTGGAATCAAACAGGTTGTGGATCAGAGGAATGGCTGGCAGAGTTCTTCTGTGGGACGGGTGAACTGAAAACCTTTGATCTGCTGGTATCACATTGTCGTTATCTTTCCCTTCACGGGGAGTCCCAGTCACTGCGTGTATTAATTCTTTTTTCTTCCTAAGGTTGCTGCAGCAGTGAGACATAAATTGGTTCTATTTCCACATCCCTTGCACCCCTGCCCATAGACTAAGCATTTTTTTGTGGGTCTTTTTTTGCTGTTTCCCACAGTATATACACTAGAACATGACGCCTGCATTCTCAATCTGTCTCTGGGCTACTTCCTGGGTTCCTTTAGCTTGACACTGTGTAATTGTTCTGCACTAGTGGCTGTCCTTTTTGATCCTTTCCCTGGACAGTTCAGCCACCCTTGCTATTTGGCAACATTTCTCTGGCCTTAGAGCTGATTCTGTCCACAGTCTTTCCTGTAAGTGGAAGCTTGTGTCAACACAAATGATCCTCTATTTCACGAGGCTCCTATATCTCCAGAATTATCTGTGGATCCAGAGTTCTCAGATCTGTAAAGTAATTATCTATTCCTTCTTCTCTTTATTCATTTTGGGGGAACAGGAGGGAAATTGTTCTCTCTTCACAGTCTCATTCTGTCTGGGGTCACAGTTCTCATAGAATCACAGTGTTAGAAGGGACCACAAGGGTCATCTAGTCCAAATCCCTGCTAAGATGCAGGATATTCAAAAACCTTTATCCGTTGCCCCAGTTTTTGGCAACAGTGTCTCACTCGCTTTGTCACCTCCTCCCGACCCCCAATGACACAGAAAAAAAGCTTTACCCTCCTATTTTCCATCTTATCCCTGACGGTCAGCTCTGTGTACAGAATCGATTCTTGTTCCCAGGGGCGAGTCCTTCCATGCTGCCTGTTCGCTCTGTTTCTCGGTGCTCCTTTGTTTGCTGGTAGATCATACTCTGCTTCTGGCTGTGGGTCTCACTAGACAAGTAGTCCCCAAACTGTGGAGCTTACCCCCCAGGCGAGTGCAGAGGAATATCTGGGGAGGCGCAATGGGACTTTGGCCAGGTTCTACAAGGGGGTGGGGAGGGAGGGCCACCCAGCCTTGCTCTGCCAACAGCTCCACTCTGGCTCCAGCTCTGCTTCTGACCCCAGCTGTGGCCTTGCTGCATCCCCGACCCTCACTCTCCTCCACTGACCCCTACTCTTGGCCCTGGCTCCACTCTCAGTTCCTGGCCTCTGGTCTTGGGTCCCAGCCCCCGCTCCGCTCCCAGCCCAGGGAGGCGTGGACACATTCAATTACTGGTAAGGAGGTGGGGGGACACAAGAGGAAACGTTGACGGCTACCATCATGTTTCATGTATCATGCGCTGGGTAACACCATGAAAGGACAACATGCGTGTGTGACTGAGCGCTGGGCAACAGTAGTTGTACCAGCACTCTGGTCACTGAATCACCGATTAAATCATCCCAGAGTAAATCTGACGGGCAAAGCTGTGCCTAATTGGCAGATCAGAATGGGCCACAGAGAGTCAAAACACTACTTAGGCCACTAGCTCAGAGACTAGAAGAAGACGCAGGAAAGAAGTGAAGAGGGGAGAATGAGGCAGGCTGGCTTTGAGAGCCACAGCTAAGAGACATCATGAAGGAAAAGATCTCTTCCCTCTCCGATCGTTGGCCTAAGGGGCTAACAAATAATAGGGTACAGTAGATCAGGTGCTCCACCATTCTGTAAAGATGATGGGGGAACGCTGTAACTAATCTACACATGGTATTTATTGCAGTCTCCAAGGGTCTGTGGGAGCAGAGGAAGACAGGAGCAGAGGGGGACCCCATCACAGCTTAGGAAAATTAAACTGGTCTTTCTTAAGAGATCTATTTACAGAGGTGCTTCAACCGTAGCTAGAATTCCAGCCATGTGCCTAGAGACTGAGTTCCTCATACCCCCTCCGAACTCTTTCCTCCAGCAACCTCTGCTCCTCTCTCCAAGTTCCATGCAGCTCGCTACAATCACCATCTATAATAAGGATTTAAAGGAGAGACAGGGAAGGAGGGGCTTGGCCCAGCCAATAGCTCTCAAACTCACAAGAAGAGGTGAGACCAAACATGAGGAGGGTGGATCTCAGGGCTTTTGATGTTTTCAAAGATCTGTGACTCTGAAGGGCTTTTGTGAGTAAAGTCACTTAGGTTAAGAAATTCCTATGCTATTCCTATCTTCCTTGCTTTCCTGCTAAGTTGTTCCTGATGGGGTTAAACTATTAGCCCAGAGAGCCCACAGTCAAGGTGGAACTCTGGGGGAGGGGGAAAAGAATGACTGATGGGTTCAGGGAATCTCAGAAGTTGATTTTGGGGACTAAAGCAGCTGCATCCCGTCCCAAGGAAGGACACCAACAAGAGATCTGTGCTTGCGATTTTGCCCTAGGGATTCAGAGCCAGACTCTACCCAGGTCCAATTGCTTTCAAAGTACATAGGACCCACTGGGTCTCCTTGCAATAGTCTCCACAGTGGGGTACTGGTTGTAATAATGAGCATCTTCAACTCCATTTGAAAACAGTGGGAGCTGTGGGTCCTGCTTTAGTTGGGGTTGGTCCAGCTTTGAGCAGAGGCTTGGACTAGATGACCTCCTGGGGTCCTTTCCAACACTAATAGTCTATGATTCTATGAAAACCTCTGAAAATAAGGAACCAGGTGTGTCAGATTGGGCAATCAAAAATGAAGGCATCCCAGATTAGTGGATGCTTATGAAAGTTGATATTTTGTTTTGACATTGGGAAGTATTTAAACTTGACAAGAGAACAGCCATATTTCTTGTACCATAGAGCAAGAGACAACATGCATACATGTATCTGGTTTATGTATCTATACAGAATTTTGCCTTACAAGGAACAAAAGCAACTTTATTCAAGGGAAGTCACCCAACCAATGCAGTGTATTTGGAATTTTGTTTTGGAAAATATTGTGCATACAGGAGTTCCTTAATATGGCAAGACAGCAAGAAGCTTCCTGTTATGAAAACAGTGAACAACCTGACATTCAGAAAGTCAATCTATGCACTACACATGATAAACAATACAGATAAAAATCTGCTGTAATAGACACAATAGTAAATAGCCCTATTAAAGAGGAGGGTTAGGACATGAAAAACCCCAATACAAACTAAATACCACAAACTATCTCACAAGGTTATTTAAGATAAATAATCTTCCCCCCCAACTTTCTGTATTATCAGACATTCAGAAGGCGTATGGGGTAGGATCCTAGTGTATTACACCAATTTCTTGTAGATCTCCTCTTAGTTATAAATAGACTTGGAAGGATTAGATTTTATCGGTCAATGTCGATAAACTTCAGTTTCACCGTACATACACAAACTGACAAAAATACTTCCATTGATAACAATTAAAATTTACAAATAGGAAAAGTAAGAAAAATTCTGCTTGAGAACTTATTAAAGTTTGTCTGAAGGATATTTACTTTCTAAATTTTGACACGAGGTGCTGAAAATTTGTGTTTTTAAGGGTTATAAAGATTTAAGTTTTTGAATCTCAAAATCTACTGTCATTAAATAATTGTCTTACTCCTCATACTTCCCTGCAATTATGAAAATGTAAATGGATAAGAAAATAATGCTTAAAATGCATAATTTTGTGAAAATGTAAAATAATTTTAAAATGGTTAAAAATAAAGATCTATTATCTGTTGAAATTATATTAAAAAATTATTCTGCCAAGTCTAGTTATAAGGCAGAGATACAAAATAAAATCATGAAATATGTTTATTTACAATTTCCCTCCTCGTCGCCATCTAATCTATCCCCAAATTAACTTTCTCTAGCTGAATTAAATTTCAGAAGCAAATCTGAAAACACTGGAAATTTTTCTCCCCTCCCTCACCTTGTTAATCTAAGTTCTTTGCAGCTGCACATGCCTTTTAGTGTGTGTGCATACAGTGTCTGGCACAAGAGGGCTTTGATCCCTCAGGATGACCGCCTGGTGTGAATGTAATACAACAAATAACATCAAGAAGAATTCACCACATGAAGAAACCTGCTGAAAGGTGCATCTCTGCTCTGAAAAGTAACTGACGAGTGTCAACACAGGGCTCGCTGTTTACTGACTCTCAGCTACTCCATATCAAATGTGCTCAGTTTACAAGTAAAACGATTGTTTCTCCCCTAACTTCCAGCCCTTAAACCTCCACTGAGGTCTGGAAGCTGAGCCGAGCCTCACACTTCTTCACAACAACATTCCTGTAGGGCAGGATCTGCCCTCGGTGACAACCGTGCCACCTGTGGAATCTCCCTGCCATCGTATTCTGCCCTCCGTGATGTTTTCACCAACCCCCTGCCTTCCAGCCCTCCCAACT
Source organism: Mesoclemmys tuberculata (assembly GCA_007922155.1). Taxonomy (NCBI): domain Eukaryota; kingdom Metazoa; phylum Chordata; order Testudines; family Chelidae; genus Mesoclemmys; species Mesoclemmys tuberculata. Next base: position 1,973,151 of record ML675712.1, read on the forward strand.
CCTATTGCTCTCCCGTGTTTTTCTCTAAGTCTGGGGTTTCTGCAGTGTCAAAAGGGAGCTTGGGAGAAAGCACAAGCTCACTGGGATTTGTAACTGGAACTGAGAAAGCTCGGTGGTATCATCTCTCATCACCCTCTCCCCATGTTCCAACAAGTCTCAAGCCTCCCCCTACCTCAATCTAGATTCTAGAGTAGGGAGGGCAGATGCAGCGGTTTCTTTCCCAATGCTTTTGCGATACAAGCAGGGAGTGAGACACTGTGATCTCTGTCTTCTGCCTTCAACCACAGGGCAAGCTCCCCCCAGATCTCCTGGTGAGCAAGGTCTTCAGCGGGAGTGTGCAGCACGGGAATCTAAACGTTCCTTTGAGACTTGCTGCTGCCGTTGCACTGAGCCCAGACTGTATCAGACAGTTAGAAGGAAACCTGGTCTGTTTCAGGATCATTGCACCTTGATGGAAGTGTTGAACAACTAGCCGAAGAGTGGTGCTTTGTTCCCCACAGGTGAGTTTTCAGCTCAAGCCCATGTCCAGATAGAAAACTGCAGGCTACTGGCCACCGTTCTATGAAAACTGGATTGAAGATTATTTGGTTGGCGAGCTCCGGCGCAGAAACTTCATTTACTTTAAGCATGTGTCAGGGATCAAGGATGATACTGGGTGCGGATACCCTGCAATGAAAAACCATGCAGCAGCAAGTCTCAGGGGCTGGATCCACTCACTTGAGCTTGCAGGGCTCGTGTTACAGGGCTAAAAAGAACAGCGTAGACATTCCCGCTGGACTGGGCCTGGGCTCTGAGACCCATCTCCATCACCAGGGTTCAGAGCCCGGGATCTAGCCTGAGTAGGAATGTCTACACTGCTCTTCTTAGCCCCACCGCACAAGCCCCATGAGCCCAAGTTGTAGACCCAGTCTCTAAAACTGGCTGCCACGGGGGGAGGGGTCCTCTCTTTTGCAGTGTAGACATACCCACTATAGAAAAGGAGGTGTGCAGCCAGACAGCAGCAGCTGGCAGGAGGAAGCATCTTTACAGTCAGGGGCCAGTCGTTTCTGCATAAATCATGCCGCAAGGTGCCCTCAAGTAGACAGAACAAGCAACACCCTTGCAATGTATTATCAGGCCTCACTTGGACCCATGTAAAAGCCAACACTCGGTACCTTCATGGACTGTAATTTCAGGCTAATTGAATGATAACCATCTTACATAAATGATAACCATCTCACATAAAACATTACATACGAAACACTGGGCAATGGCCAAGCCTGCGGCCCATTACCATCCATCATAGATACTTAGACGTCCCTCATTGCTGTAGTCTCTGAGCACCTCAGAATCTTTACATCCATTAATCTTCACCACACCCCGACATGGCAGGGGAGCGCTGTTATCCCCATTTCACAGCTGGGGAACTGAGGCACAGAGCGACTAAAGGCCCAGACTGTTAAAGGCGCTCTTGGCTCAGTCTTGCAACGCCCAACTGATTTCGCAGCCCAGGTCTCCTTTTCAAAAGCGATTTAGGTACCGAGGAACCTAAGTCCCACTGACAGCACCTAAGTGCCAAAATCTCTTTTGAAAGCAGGAGGGAGGCAACTAAATCAGTTAGGCATTGCAATGCTGAGCCCAGCAACGTCCACATCTCCTCAAAAATCTGGGCCTTAGTGAGCCAGAGTCCCAGGCTAGTGTCCCACTCACTGGACTATCCTTCCCCTCCAAGTATTGACTGCTCCTAACCATAAACCTCGCACTATCACCTTGTGCTTCCCGCTCTCCCTGTGACACATCCACTTGCTACCTGTCATTGTCAAGTTAAACTGAAAGCTCCCTGGGGCAGAGACTGCCTTTTCCTCAAATGCCTGTGTCGCACCTAACCTAGGGGGGCCCTAATTCCTGACAGCAGCCTCCGTGTACTGCTGCAGAAAATAAACCACCATTTGCATATTCAATGTACCTGACTTCTCAACACTGGCTTTACCATAGACAATAGCCCTTCCCCAGGCTTCGTCTGCATAGATATTTTCCTGCTTGTGGGATAAAACAGAGCAGCTGTTTCCCACAGAACATGCTCGTCACTGCGCCAGGGTGTAGAGACGTGGGGTGTGTATTCAGCTATGTTCTGTGCTATATTAGTACAGATTAGTACCAGACGTGAGGGAGCACCTATCCAGGGCTCTGGGTACTAAATGAGGCAGCTGCCTCAATCTTTCAGCAGGGAAAAGATAAAGCCACCCCAGTCTTGCTGCACGAGCCCCAGCTCTCAGCACACATTTCCATCCCCACAAGATTGAGATGATCTGGGCGGGCTGGGTATTGTGTGTATAAGTGTGAGCATGTGTGTGTATTGCACATTCCTGCTTGAAGACACTGCTGTCCGCAGGGGCAGGCAACCATCTTGTGTTTCACTCCAGTTTAGGCTGTCACCAGAGACATGTTGTGTACACTCCCAGTGTGACTCTGCTTTTCTTTCTTGTTGTATTCTCGCAATCTAAAACAAAGGCCACGCAGGCTTTCTGTGTATGGAGAAACAGCACAGTAAGGAAGTGAGGAAGAACACCTAGCTCAATGGAAGCTGTAAGGGAAATTTGGGAACCAGAGTGTAATAACCTAAATAGGAATTATTTAACCAGGATTAACAGCCTTATTCTTGCAACAAGTGGCATGGGATCTCAAACGGTCTCATGCAGTCAGGGCTGCCTATTTATGTTATGCTAGCAGAAGAGCTTTCAGTCTAAGTATAAACAAGATACAACAAGTGGATACAACAAACCAATGAGGGAGCAGCAAGTAACAATGAGACAATACCAACCAGCACGAGAAGCTGAGGTCACAGCACCCCAGCTGCCCAACCATTGCTGACTTTTTTGTGGGCATAATGTCAGAGAAGACTTCAGGAAGGATTTAAAGGAGGACCACGAAGTAGCTTTGTGGATGTTTCCAGGGAGCTCCAACTATGCATGAGGGGCGGGATGGGAGAAAGCACAAATCATGTTAATGTCCCTCCTGATACACAGTGGACCTGGTTTTCCACTGCGCTGCACATGTGGAGACATTTACTCCTGTGCACAATGGGGTCAAACTCTTATCATTCTAACTGGGGAGTGTTTTGCACCTACTTTGCACCCGAGTAAATGACCAGGTAAAATAAACATTTTGGCCCAGAAATGGACCATGACGCATTCTATCCTAAATATTTACACACGTCAAAATAGAAGATCTCCATGTTTTATATAAACTGAGCATTTATATTAGCTGAGCAAAATACAGAATTCTCCCAGGTAGTTTGTCACCCGCAGTATTCAGGGTCATCCACCAGAGGAGCCATTGGCAATCCTGCAGCTGAGCAGAGAAACACTAGGGCCGGGTCTACACTTACCTTGAAATTCGGCGGCAGTCGACGGGAGTTACGCACGCCACACAATGTAGCGTGCGTAACTCCCATCGACTTCGTAATTCCTCTCTAGGCAGCATCTTCAGTGCGCTGTGCCACTTGAGGGGGTGCTTTTAGCGTATCGACTTCTGGATCGATTGAGCGGGTCTTCCCTGACTGCTCAATGGCTCTGGATAGAGCGATCTGACGGTGGCGAATTTGCCATTGCCAGTGCGGATGTACCCTAGGTTTTTTTCTTCCCCACCTGGGCAGCTGTGTTTACTTTGAAAATGGAAATGCTGCCATTGACTTCGGTGGGGTTTTGAGCAGGTTGATGCAAAGCCCATTAAAGTCAATGGGAGTTTTTCTATTGCCTTTGCTGCACATTGAATTAGGATGGATCACACTGATTATTCTCCATTTGCTACAAGTAACCTGTAGTTGAGCTACTTTAGGAACCCTGCTTACCTTCTTTTCTTGGCATTTACTAAAAGGGAGTTTTTGTTAAAGCACAGAGAGGATTCGCCTTCATATTCCCCAGCACAAGGCGAGAGAGAAACAGAGAGGGAGAAACAACAACAACAAAAAAACCACCCCAAAAATCCTCCAAACAATTGCAAAGCTTTGCAAATAATTCGCTGGGGAATAAAGTTTAAAAATAAAGTTCTGTTGGCCAGGGCTCTTATAAGCTCCAGTCGTATTCTCTGGCATATAACTCAGAAGCACAATGTGTTTTTTTGTTGTGAATGAGTGTGAAGTACCACAAAAGGAAAGAGGAAACCCCTAATGTAGTCCTGAATAGACCTGTGAAAAAGGATAATAAAAGTTGTCCTGGATTTCCTTTAGCGGCAGGTGCTTCCTTTGGTGTTTCTATTCATTCATACTTTGAAGAGGCAGAGGCTGCCAATTTTTTTTTGGAAGGTCCAGAGTTCAGCTGATCTGAGAAAAGGTGACTTTATCTCCTCTAGCACTGCGAAAATGGTGGTTCCCCACCATGGCTGTCAGCAAACGCAAGAACACGGACACGTCAGGCTTTTGTGACTCTTGCTGTGCCCGCCTCTTCTTGATTCGAATGCTGGAGATGGGTTTGAGCCATACATGTAAGACCTGGAAGGGAGCTTCCCAGTGGTCAGGGGTGTTCGGGTCCAAGGTTTTCATTTTAGGTGTGTTCTCCCTTTCTGACGAACCTCTACTCTAGCCCCAAGAGCAAATCTGCTCCCCTCCTCTCATTCAGTTCTGATCAGTCTATCTTCAAGGGTAGCCTGGACCGTGGTTGGAAGGCTTGGGTTTGGAGTGACCCAGCCCCAGAGAACACATGATGCTAGTGGGAATCTAGTTGACCAATGACGACAAGTCCAAGGAGTAATTTGGAATAGTGTATATACTCCATTTAAATAATCATTACACTTCACGCAACTTTACTTCTCACAATCACTTATCACCCTGGCCACGCTACCCTACCCCTTCCATTCTGTTGGTCTGTCTTTAAATTAGAGTTCTTTCGGGCAGGGACCACCTTTTCTTTTGGGGTTGGAAAGAGCTTAGCATGTGACGGATGCTGTCAAAAATAAATCATCTACTAATAGATTCTAAAGCAAGAAAGGAATATTATGATCCTCTAGTCTGACTTCCAGAATAGCACAGGCCACATAGTTTCACCCAGTAATCCCTAAATTAAACCCTGTAACCTGTATATCTTGTACCTATATAAAAGTACAGAGTATCTTTTAAATGGACATCTAGTCTTCTTTTAAAGACTTTGGGTTCCACCGTAGAGCGAATCCAGCACAAACCTTGGCAAGCTGTTCCAATAGTTCATTATTTGATTTCCTCCTAGGGAGTCTCTAGTGGTTGAGGTGGAGAACCTCTTAAGCTGTTTTTTGGAATCCAGGACACCAACAGACACAGAGCTTGAGAAGAAATGAGAAGACTGACTCAGCCACAAACCTATTAACGTTCAGCATGTAAAGCCATTGGTTGAAAATTGTCAGTTCTCTTATGGTGGGTGAGTCTGTCAGTTCCATGGGAGTAGGTGGTATTTGCACAGTATGGCCTATGAATTAAGCGGATACATATTTCTCTTGCCATAAAGCACATCTGCAGCAGATCGGTCCCTAAAACATCTCACCGGCTTGTTCCTGTGTCAACAGCACACGAACGGTGCATGTACATTCTGAGTCTAAAGCTGCTGACAATCTAGGTTTTGAAGTAAGGTGGCAGCCGCTCTCAGAAACAACGACCAGCCTCTGTAGCCCTCCAACATACCATTTTCATACCCTAATTATGACCCGACTAGAAGTTTTGCCTGAGTAAGAACTAAATAAGAACATCAGCATTGGGCTCATTGTTCAAGGAGACGTGTGCACGCATCACAGAAAGAACATATACCTTTGGCTTATACCAGTTAACCTACAGGTGTGCAGTGCCATTGCCATTAATGTTGATGTAAGTCAGTGCTGAATAAAACCCTGTCTTCATAGCTTTAAATACAGTTAGGGGATGAGGTCCTGAGGCGTGCCTGAGTCAGGAATGAATTTAAACTGGGTGAAGATCTCAGGCAGGTGTCAGGAGAAGTTATCTGTGAAAAGAATCAGGTCAGATCTTCCTAAAAACTCACAACTAAGGCAGGTGGTGTGCTCTTCCTTTTACTAAGGAAGTTAACTAGGATGGGTTCACTGTTTGTCTTGTCCTTCCCCCCATTTATTTGTTTCTTCCATCTGCTGTTGTTTTAAGTATAGATTTTAAGCTCCTTGGAGCATGGGCTGCCTTTTTATTATATGTGCGTACAGTGCCTGACACACTAAGCCCTTGATTCCTGGTTGGAATCAGAAGGGATGACAATGACAGAAATAATAGTAGTATGTTAAATAAGGTGAATCTTAGAAATGTTACCTGGAAAAGTCTTCTTAGGTCATCTAGTTCTTTTCCAGGGTCCACTGAAGGATTGTTTCCTAAATACAATCTCCGGTACTTTGCCAAATCTAGTTTTACAAGATAGACATGAGGATGTTTCTATCACTTCCTTCAGGAGATTCTTCCTAATGATGAGGTCCATGGGGGTGTGGAAGAGTCCCCAGATACTAAGCTTAAATTGTCTTTTGCTCCTTGTTACACCTTTAGAGGAGCATGCCTCCTCCCCAGCTGCGCCCTTGAAAAATTTGGCCCTGAGCAATTCTGAAAAATCTGGCCCAAAATCTTGGCCATATCTACTCCTGATATAACTCCACTGCTGTCAAAAGGATTACAGGGGTGAATTTGGCCTATTTAGTTCTTTTGGTCATTTCTCAGTTTATGGGTCGCTTTCTGGTGCTGAGACAACCAATTATTTCAGGCGCAATCTCACCAATGCCATATAGACGGGATCTGCCTTTCTGCCCCAGGACACAATATCTGCCTTTATGCAGCCCAGCCTCTGATCTACCTTTGGCATAACCATAATTCCAGTAAGAGGCAACTTGGGTTATTCCGAAGTTTAGGCAGATGAGGCTAATTTTCCAACCCTAAGGATCAAAGATACAATGAATTTTAATACAGAACCAACACCACCACCAACTAAATTTCCTCATTCACTCTCAGCCTTAGACCAATAAAGGCTTTTAATAGATACATATGATGAGTTTCAGATCAGCTCCTCTCTCCCCACCTTTATTTTTTTTGCCAGTTTTCCTCTGACAATTTCAGTGAAGAGAAAGTTCACCGGTGACTACAGTACTTTCCCATTTTATCAGACCAACCAAGGAAATCCAGATGCAGTCCACTTATAGCAAGGAGAGGCAAAGCTAGTGCAATCTATTCCTGGGTTTGATGACCTAAATTGGATTAATTTACACTGGGGATATGTTTGTGCAAGAGCATGCTGGATCAGATAACACGTTGGCAACTGAATCAAGGATCTGTACAGTGTGGGCATGAGAGAGAGAGAGCGAGAAAGGTGGTTTCCCCACCCTGAGAGGGTGGTTATTTTATGCCTCTTGTGACTTGTCATCAAGCTGTAGATTTTGGTTCTCTCAGTTACATTTTATTTGCAAAGCATGTTCTGACACTTTAATCTGAGTTTTTCTCCTTCTTCCAGTTTTCAGTTCTCTTTCGCTTAAGGCAGGAAAAGGTGTGAAACAGCATTAATTAGCTCCCCCCGGCCCCCCAATTTCCCAGCAACGAGTTTATGGAAAGAATCCAATGGAAAAGTAAAAAATTAAAAAATAGCTAAAAATCCATTCTTTCAAAAAAATAGTGAACTGTAAAAACTCAAAGACAAAGAGAGGCAGAAAAGCAGTATTATTAATCCCAGCTGAGGCACAGAGAGATCAAATGATTTACTTAAATTCACATGCAGAAAGTCTGTGACACAGCCAGAAATTGAACTCGGTTCTCTTGAGTCTAGTGCCTTAATCACTAGACATCTTCAGCCACGAAGGACACCTTTTACACAACTGACATTATTCTGTCAGCTGTATGATAGCCTCTCATAGAATCAGAGACGAATCGTAGAAGATTAGGCTCAGAAGGGACTTCAGGAGGTCATCAAGTCCAACCTCCTGCTCAAAACAGGACCAACCCCAATTAAAACATTTCAGACAGGGTTTGGTCAAGCCGCAGCTTAAAAACATCTAAGGATGGAGATTCCACCACCTCCATAGATAACCCATTCCAGTGCTTCACCAGCCTCATAGTGAAAACCTTTTTCCTAATATCCAACCTAGATCTCCCCCACTGCAACTTGAGACCATTGCTCCTTGTTCTGTCATCTACTGCCATTGAGAACAGTCTAGCTCCATCCTTCTTTTCAGGTAGTTAAAGGCTGTCATCAGATCCTCCCTCGTTCTTCTCTTCTGCAGGCTAAACAAGCCTAGTTCCCTCAGCCTCTCCTCATAGTCATGTGCTCCAGCCCCCTAATCCTTTTTGTTGCCCTCCACTGGACTCGCTCCAATTAGTCCACATCCTTCCCATAGTGGGAGGCCCAAAACTGGACACAATACTCCAAATGTGGCCCCACCAATGGCGAATAGAGGGGAATAATCACATCCCGCGATCTGCTGGCAATGCTTCTACTAATGCAGCCCAATACGCCGTTAGCCTTCTTGGCAATAAGGGCACACTGTTGACTCATATCCAGCTTCTTGTTCACTGTGACCCGCCGGGCCTTTGCTGCCTAACTGCTGCTTCAACAGTGGGTCCCCAGTCTGTAGCTGTGCATGGGATTCTTCGGTTCTAAGTGCAGGACTCTGCACTTGTCCTTATTGAACATCAACAGATTTAATTTTTGGCCCAATCCTCCAATTTGTGTAGGCAACTCTGTATCCTATCCCTGCCCTCCAGGGTATCTACCACTCCCCCCAGCTTAATGTCATCTGCAAACTTGCTGAGGGTGCAATCCTTTCCATCCTCCAGATCATTAATGAAGATGTTGAACAGAACCGACCCCAGCACTGACCCCTTGGCCCCTCTGCTTGATATCAGCTGCCAACTAGACATCAAGCCATTGATCACTACCATTATATGGTCTCTTTTAGAGTTAAAAAATATAAATGCACACAGTGGGGAATTTACTTAAATTTTAAATCTAGCACGATTTCGAACATCTGCCACTTGTTTCTGCATTTTATTTTTTTTAAGATAAAGACCTTTATGCAAGAAAGGCAAAATGAAGCCAACATTCCCATCCATATGCTAGTCAGACACGACAATGTGACAATTTTCTAACAGATCAGAATGCGTACAAAACACTGAGCATATTATCCCTCTCAAAAGGTGTTGCTGAAAAATATTCACCCCGTCTGCTGCAGAGCTAATCCCTCTCAATTAGAATACAGCTGCAATAAGCGTGGCATGCTGGGAAACCCTCTGCTTCTCTGCACAGCTCCTGCTGCCTTATTTGTCTCTGTCTCAGGCCAGAGGAGGGAGACGGTGGACTGGTGAAAACCTCGTGTCCTTCACTGTGCTGCTTCCACCCCTGGTAAATGTGTCAGGGGAAAGGCCCGATGCTGTTTTCTAGGAAGAAAGATAGTCACCTGCCATACTCACACTGACTCAAACACACCAAGTCACACACATACTGGGCTTCACTGTCCTCTCAGTTTCACCAGCTGAAATCAGGAGTAAACCCACTTTAAATCAGTGGAGGTACCCAAGGGAAAAATCAGGCCCACAAGAACTTCAGTGGCCTTATTCCTGATTTCCACCAGTGTAGAGCAAAGCAGAAGATCCAGGTCCCTGCTGTCCACTCACACGGCACCTCGCTCTGACACTTACGCCAACGGTCCCATTGACTGGTGCTGTGTGGCTCTGCTGGCCAAAGGGCAGGAACAAGGACCTTGCAGCAAATATCCCCGGGGCAGGTGACCACTGCCCGAGGTGCAGAGCTACCTCCAGGTCTCGGAGCAGAGTGGAAGCACGGCAAGGGTGGGAGGCTGGCCCTGCATGTGTAATATTGATTTTGCACCCAGGTATGGCCTATAGGGGCCATTTTAACAAGGGCATAAGTTGGGCTAGGCCTCAGGACTGGCGTCGCTGGCTCCAGGGGAAATTCCTGGCAGGCCCTGAATAGGGGAAATGCAAGTCAGCTCCCATGAATCCCTTAGCAACCCATGTCCAGAGCCCAGTATCTAAACCCAGCCACCTGCGACAAGCACATAGTCCCGAGAGACGCTCAGTCCCCCCCCCACCCAGTCCCACCCCGCTCCTCGCACGCACCCAGAGCCCCATGCCCCCACCCAGCCTCCGCACACAATCGCCCAGGTCCATTCCATGCCCAGGCACGCACGCCCATGGGCACACCCGGACACGTCCCCGGCGACTGCACAGGTAGAAGGAGGCCTGTGAATAAAGGAAGCTGCACCTGAGCTCTGGCTGTTGGGAGCTCTTCCCCCATGACCCGGGGGCAGGAGGGAGGAGGGGAGATTCGGGCCCCTTGGTTGTTTGTCCCAGGATTGCCAAGCCCCAGCGAGGCAGGTTCTGGTTGTCGGTTGCTGAGAGGTGGTATTTGTTCTGACGCGTATGAGAAAGCGGGGCCATCCGTGCAGATGTTACCCGGGGAAGCTGAGGTTCCCACACCGAATAGGAAACAGGGCCTCACGAATCCCGGACTGGGAGCGAGGAAGTGGCAATGGGGCTGGATTTGCAGTGGCAGGCTATCCAGGGATGAAGGGAGAAGAGAAGCTGGGCTGGGGGGGAGGGGGGAAGCGTGAGGGGGAGATCTATTCTTAGAGAAAAGGGGGGAGCCGAGGGGGATTTTATTGTGAGACCTTGTTTACACTGAGAACTGAATGAATCAAATGACCTTGTTTATTGTCAGCCAGGCTGAATGGATGGCAGAGGGGAGGGAAGGGATCGGGGGGGGGGGTCTCTTTATATTATTGTTAATTCTGCCATTCACAACTTTTTTTTTTCCCAGCACACACTGTGTGTATTGTTGCCAAGATAAAAGAATAAAAGGTGAAACTCTATTCCTTCCTCTCTCTGCCTCCGCAGGGTTCTTCAAATCCCCAGACAGACATCTATTACAATTTCTTAATGCCAACCCACACAGCCCCGGACAAGACACGGTTTGATTCTGCGGTCACCAAGTCCACTTGTTTTTAAACCCCAGTGACTTCATTGGAGATGCTCCCCCGTGAAAACAGACCCAGGCACACTGTCCCTTTAACAGCCACGAACAGGCAGGACCTCAGTTTCCGTCTGGTCTGAAAGTTAGCACTGCCTGCCGCACTAAGCTGTGGTGTCATCGCTCTCGGGAAAGCTGGACCCCCTAGGCCAAGGTTTTCATGTGACTACAGATGTGGGGTGCTTCATTTGAAGCCTCAAAAGAGTGCTGGTGCTCAGAACCAGCTGAGCACCTGTTCTCTGCGGCTGAGGTGCCTTTAAGTGGTTTCCGGTTGAACAGCCCAGATCATTATTTAACAGAGACTCACTGACTTTCCTGTCAGAAAGGACCATCATGATGGCCTAGGCTGACCTCCTGTCGCATCGCAGGCCACAGAACCTCCCCCACCCGCTCCTGTAATGGACCCCTAACCTCTGTTGAGTTCCTGAAGTCCTCAAATCATGCTTTAAAGGCTTCAGCTTACAGAGAAACCACCATTTGTGCTAGTTGAGACCTGCAAGTGACCCGTGCCCCATGCTATAGAGGCAGGTGAAAAACCCAGAGGCTCTCTGCCTATCTGATCCAGGACAAAATTCCTTCCCAGCCCCAAACATGGTGATCAATTAGACCCTCAGCACGTGGGCCAGGCTGATTAGCCTGACACCTGGGGAAGAATTCTCTGTAGGAACTCAGCGCACCCCATCTCCTGTGCCATCTCCGGCCGTTGAAGATAGTTGCTGCTAGCAGACACAGATTTGGCCCTAGCCACTCACCATCGTTAAGGGTTTTCTGCATGGGAGTTTCCCACCCAAGGACCGAACGTGTTTAATGCTGTTTCGCTTTACAAAAGCTAACGAGTTTGCTGTCTGAGGCAGCACACAGCTCACCCAGCCCCACAGCGCTCAGTCTGAACAGGGGATTAAATTAGCTTTAAACTAACATAAACTCCCCCCCTGCCCCCCTTTTAGGAAAATCATTCCCTGCTTTGGGAGGGTGAGGGTGTTTCCCAGCTCTCCTCCCTCCTTCGCACTCAAGTACTGATCACATTTCAGTTTTCACACCGCAGTCAGCCCCATTTGTGCCTCACAGGGGAACTCACAACGCGTGTGTCTCCCCTTGGAATGATTCACTTGACCTCTCCCCCTCTGGGTGAATGGCTCAATGGCATTTTAATTTCAGCAGCATTGTTTCCAGTTCTCTGTGGGTTTTAAACTTTGACACAATCTCAGTGAGTGTCACACCTGACCAGATGGAAGACAACCTAATCTAAGGTTGTCCTCTTCCCCAAGCCTTCCGCACATTCCTATGCACCTCTCACTTGTCGATGGAGTTTTTCCCAACCAGAAATATTGGCATCATTGGCATGGCTTTACCATACTTCAGTTGGAGCAGGAACTTGGATCTTCGACATGGACTTGGACCCAGTTTGGCTCACCCAACTCCTCCTTTCCCAGTTCAGCGGGGTTTGGCCTGAAGAGACCTGGCTTGGTTCTTTTCTGGCATTTTGCTTGCAATGAAATACAGCAGTTGTTTTATTTTGTATCTCCTTATAGTGCTCCCATCACCTTAATCTGAGTTACTCCCAGGCATACATGGCTTTCTCCTCTCACCACAACCGTGAAGTAGGGAGGTACCATTATCCCCATTTTACAAATGGAGAAACCGAGGCACAAAGATTTTAAGCGATTCGCCCACAGCATAGAAGCAGTGAGAATTAAATCCAGATCTTCAGAATCCTAGTTTAGTGCTTCAGACACAAGACCATGCTTCCTTTTCGTGTAACGGTTAATTTAATCAAGTTTACATACTGAGTATTCTGTTTAATACTGTGTTGTTTGAGGTTTGATACTTAAATAACTTATTGGGGGTCATCAGTCAGATTTAGACCTGCTGTGGTCCAAGGACCCTCTGATGATGTATCTTCTCACTTACTCTTGAATTCATCTTGATTGTTTGAACTGTTCCCTGTATAAAGAAGAAGAAGTCTTGGACTGAAAAAAAAGCTTTGTGTAGCTTCAGTGCCGATTAAAAATGCCAGCCTGACACCAGTGGAGACTGAAGGCCTCTAGGCAGAGACTTCAAGAAAGCAAGCTTCCCTACTATCTTGAAACGGGAGACGGAGCTGCAACCACATATCAAGGATAGGAGCTTGACCCTGTGAGAATGCAGAAAACATCAGGCATGTTGAGGGGAACATGAAGAGGATGAAGCTGGGAGAATGGGGGCATATGTCTCCCGTCTGGTCCTTTTTCTCTCAGAGGTTCTAGCTGTAGGGATGGGAAGATACCATTGCCCACCACAACCAAAGTCTCCTACCAACCCCAGCATTCATCCTCACATTCCTAAGAAAAGCAGTGGAGAGCGGCTCGCAGGGTCACATCCAACTGCACCAAGGTGGACCTCTTTCCGTCAGGCTTCAGCCCAGGGTGGGAACAGCAATAACGCCCTTGGCACTGAAGGGGGATCTCCTCATGGCCATGGACAAGGGACATACGTCCACACCCAGGACTGGACCTCTTCCCAGGATCTGAAACTGCTGACCACGGGTGGATCTCTGCCGAGATGGGGCAGGACCTCGTGGGATAGCTCTGACCTGGGTTCAGCTGTCATTGGCAGACCCAACCCAGGGAGACGGGCACCTGCTTCTCCACTGCCAGAGCTGCTGCCTGTGGAGTCCCACAGGGACTCCCACCAAGTTTTCCACCATCTCTTTATGGAGCCACCAGGGCAGACTGAAACAGCATGGAATAAACAGGTGGCAAGACCTCCCCATCAGACGCCAATGACACCATCTGCCCCGTGATCAGTGAGTGGATCAAGAGCAGCAGCTTGAAGCTGAATGAGGTGCGTGGTGGGGGTGAGTTAGTTCCAAACTCCCGCCCCTTGCTCTGGGATGGAGACCCCCCTATTGCCCAGGATAGGCAGGGATTCAGCCAGAAACCACCACACCGCCATTATCAATAACAAACACCCAGCTTGACCAGCAACAGCCACTTCCATCAGCAGCAAGCGGCCCCAGCCCTTCAGTCGGGGGGGAGGGACTTCCTTCTACCTGATCCTCACATTCATCGCGGTGCAGGTTTGTAGGGGTTACCTACTCCCTGGGCCCCTGTCCCAGCCCAGCACTCCGACACCTGGCCCTCTGGCACCCTTCAGCAGCTGCTGACACTGCCACACGGGCTCTCTCTGCGACCCAGGCGGATGCAGTCCCTTCTCCAGTTGCAGAAGAGCTCATAGCAGGAAGCATGAGTGGGATTTCCTGCTTGCTCTCTAGCCAACCGGACCTCTGGGAGGCTGGGTTCTCCTGGTTGCTCAAATCCTGCCAGTCGGGGCCCTGTGGAGTGGGGGGCTCTGTAATAACAATATGTATTTGTTATATAGACCTTCTCACTATTAAATCTCAAAGTGTTTCCCCATCTTTAATGTAGTTATCCTCATCACACCCCTGTCATGCAGGGCAGTGCTATTATCCCCATTTTACAGATGGGGAACCGAGGCACAGAATGGCTAAGTGACTTGCCCAAGGTCACACAGGAAGACTGTGGCAGAGAAGGGTATTGAACATGAGTCTCCCGCATGCTAGAGCTCTTAACACTGGCCCATCCTTCCATCTGTGCTTCACAAGACGACTGTGCGTGTCTTGGTGGATTTGAACTCAGCTGTGGTGATCATTTGTGACCTCCAGCTTTTATTACTACCTGGTATTGGGCTTGATTGCGTTCACGTAAGCAGAGAGGCAGTCTAATTCCATCACTGCAGGATTTTCTGGGTGGAATCTTCTGACCTGTGTGGCGCAGGCCATCAGACTACACACTCATCATGGTCCCGTCTGGTTTTAACATCTGTGACTATGACTGCAACGTTCTGCGTGCAGGAATGAAACTGCCAACCTTCAAAAAAAAAAAAAAGCTACAGCTGGTTCCGATGCAGCAGCAGCACATCCGCTCCACCCAGGGCGCTGCTCCTTGCCGAAGCTTTGCAGAGAATCCTGGGTCAAATTCAAGGTTTTGGCCCTCAGCTTCTTCGATGTACATGGGATGGGCCCGTGTTCCCTGAAGGACCTCAGTAGCTCTGTTCCATTGTCTGCCTCCAAACTCCAGCTCCACCGGGCAGGAGGGAGAACTTCCTCTGCAGCCAGCTGCCAAAAGTGCCACTTGCTCCTGGGCGGTTCCAAGATGACGAGACATCTCAGCCCCTCCACAGCAAAGCGGAAACCCACCGCTTTGACTGAGCCTCGGGAACCCCATGTGAAAGGCAAAACAAACCCAGGAAGGAAAGAGAAGAAGAGAAAAAAACAGGCCCAAATGAAATTTCCTGCTGCCCAGTTTGAGGCGAGAGAAAGAACACTATACTTTGGGGGGCGCAAATATACCTTGGGAGCCATGTAAGAGCCCGGGTAGATATTTCATTTTGAATGGCACTTTCAACCCCCCCGTCTCTGCAGACAATGGTGCTCGTTATGATGTGGACACTTGTCCACTGGGGAATGGACCGAAGCCGACACGCTCATTTCACAAAAGTCACCAAACCCACACCCCTTGAGCTGCCATGTGTGGGCTGCAGCGTGTGATAGAGAAGGAGAAGGAAATGCATGCAGAAAACTTAAAATGCTACGGGGCTCATTCCTTAATTCATTAGTATTTGCCCTGCAGTTCTATGCCCGGTGTCAGGGACAGCCATGGAAGTGAGGGACCCTTGCACTGAGCACTGTACTGGAAACAAGACCCTCTCTGCCCTCCAGAATTTACAGTCTGAACGGGGAAGCAATTCTCTCTATAACCTCCATTTCAGGATTCAGCACTTGTGCATAATTTTCAACACTGAAAGTGAGGGGGTCACCAGCTGTGGGTGGAATCCTGGGTTCTTTGGTGCTCCGGTAAAGGACCCGGGAGATGTGTGCACTGAACAATCACGTGCCAGATTAGAACGGGGAATTAGGGGAGAAAAGATCATTCCCCCCAGTACCAATCTGCCGAGCCGCCTACTCTCCTGCGATGCAGGTATCAAAAGGTTATCTATTATATTAAATGGCCTTTCTGTTGCAGTGAGCTTAGTTATGTTGAATGGGAGTGAGCACAAAGGAAGGAAGCTCTGCCATCTAGAGGTCATATTTCTCAATTACAACCATTAATTAACGGGACACTGCCAGATCAAGGCTGGCCCCATATTTGTTTTCTAAAAATGAGCTTTTACAAGATGTAAGACCAATAAGAACATGTATTTGAAATTTAAAAAAGAAAAAATCAAATAGGAATATTTCTTCAAAAGCCAAAATAAACATTCCAGGGGTAACCTAAATGTTGTAGTATGGAACTAGCAAATAAGAACCTTTGAGAAACTGACAAATCTGTTTTCATTTCGCAAACAGCAAAAGCCAGAAATGTACAGAGAAGTGAGAAGCTAGATATTGTAAAATGCTTTCAGTCTGAAAAGAAATGATCAGTAGAATTGTATTAATCTCCAGCCACATTTTAAAGAGGTCAGAACCTACAACGAGGGGCCAGAGTTTCAAAAGACACTTCTACAAACCCTGTTGCCAGCTCTGTCTGCATATCTACTCAAGTAACACCATAACAGGTCCTAACCACTTCAGACACACCATCAGGAGCTCGTTCACTTACACATCTACTAATGTGATATACGCCATCATGTGCCAACAATGCCCCTCTGCCATGTACATTGGCCAAACTGGACTGTCTCTACACAAAAGAAGAAATGGACACAAATCAGACATCAGGAATGGTAACATCCAAAAACCACTAGGAGAGCACTTCAATCTCTCTGGACGCTCAGTAACAGACTTGAAAGTTGCCACACTTCAAGAAAAAAACTTCAAAAACAAACTCCAGCGTGAAACTGCAGAGCTGGAACTCATGAAAACTTAACACTATCAGACTAGGTCTGAATAGAGACTGGGACTGACAGCGCACTACAAAAAATAACGTTCCCTCTTTTGACATTCACACCTTCTCATCAACTGATGTGAATGGCCTCATCCACCCTGATTGTATTAATCTCGTTAACACTCACCCTCCTCACTGTGATGTAACTCACCCATCCTTGCATGTGTATATACACCTACAAAACTGAAGTTTCCACTTCACGCATCTGATGAAGTGGGTTTCTGCCCACAAAAGCTTATGCCCAAATAAATTCGTTAGTCTTTAAGGTGCCACAGAACTCTCACTGTTTTCCTAAAACCAGACTAACACAACTACCCCTCTGGAACTCAAAAGACACTTAGATACTTAAACAAGGGCCAGTCTTCGCAAAGTGTCAGACCCCACATCTCCTATTGCCACATGTTGTAGCCAGATTCCCAAAAGAGCTAAGCAGCCAATGGGCCTATGTGGCATGTAGCCCTGTATTATGCAGAAGATCAAACCGGATGATCACAATGGTTCTTTCTGTCCTTAAAATCTATTAAAGTAGAAGCCTGGCACGTTTGGAAATCTGGATTCAGTTGTGATTGGTGAGCCCTCCTGAAAATTTCAGGCTTAGTGATTTGGGGACCTGTGCGGTTAGTTGACACAGAACCTTCACATCCAGTAGATCACGAGATACAGAAGGAATCCTTTGCGTTGTATATAATGCTAAAGGCCATTAATTGAAAGCGTTTATTGAAATTTTGCCATGTGGACACATGCCATGTTTTCCGTTCATGTTGTTCATAAAATCTTTGGCTGGAATGTGTCTAGAAATGTACCTAGTGCAGCAAAAGCTACTGCATGTCATTCAAATCACATAGCATACAACAGACACTAGAGCTAGAATGGAGCATAGGTCATTTAGTCCATATACAAGCCAGCACAGTATATTCTCTAATGCTTTATCCAGTGCAATTTAAAAAATCTCAGGTGATGGAGCTTCTAGTGTTTCCAGTCTAATAGCTCTCATCGTTAGAAAGCTTCTGTCTGACATACAATTTGAAGTTACTCCTTCTTAAGGGATGAAATGCCTCTTCTTTTTTGGTTTTTTTAAACTTGCAATTTGAAGTTATATCATCCATCTGCTTTGAAAGCAGATTTTCAAGAGAGTTTGGGCATTAGATTTTCAAGTACTCAGCACCCACAATACGTAGCTAAACATCAAGAGCTCTAAAAAATGGTGGAAAATGAGCAGGGCTGCCAAGATGTTCACACATGGCTATCACAGTTGTCTCGAAAGAAAAAAGAAATTGCTCCATGCATTGGCATTTGTAAGCTAGTTGCTGTTAAAAAAAAGGTTATAAAGCCTTTTTAGCAAGGTGCTTAGCAAAGCTTCTCTGGTCTGAGCCCTGCTAGAATGAGCTCTGGATCAGAGCTAACAAAAAATAAGCACTTCTTACCTGAGGGACCAAATGACAGATTTAATGTCTGATAATTTTGAACCACCAGAGCAAAAACTGAACGGCTGATACCACCCAAGAGCAGAGTATCTGAGCTTTCAAATGGTATAAAGGATTCCTCAAGGAGCACTTCATATGTCCAAATATAGTGAACTATGCCGTCTGCCGCTGCAGCAACCAAGTTATTTGCACCTGTAACCCTTCTGCCAGCCACAGATGGCAGCAGCAAAGGCCAGGTTCAGTAAATCTAGAGGGCCTCTTCTAAAAGGAATGAAACATGGCTTACACCTCCTCCCAGAGTCTGGCACCAGGAAACTACAATGTAACCTCCCCCAGTCCCTTCCAGATCAGAAGTGCCCTGGAATGTGAAGCCCCCAAACCCTTTATCTGGGAAAACACAGCCAGCGGATATTTACACAACACTAAAATCAGCTGCAAAAGTTAAATTTGTTAGTCTTTAAAGTGCTACAGGACTCTTGTTTTGGTTTGCAATAAAATCAGCAAAACCCAGCCATAGTGCATGAGGTAAGAACTACTCCACAGTCTTAATTAACTGCCCTGCTAACCAGCTCCGCCCTACTTAAAACTCACGCAGAAACCTGATTAACTCCAGTGGTGTTCAAGTGGCCAGTAGAAGACAACTCTCCCTACCTGTGTGCTTTTGCCTGGAGAGACCAGCAACAGTAGGTCTTGCCCCCTCCGCTAGGGCAGTCTTGCAGAGTCAAGCCACGACCAGTCCAGTTGAAACAATATCTCACAGGCTTCCAAAGCTCTGGGTAGGAAAGCCAGATCATAGCAGAACCCAACACAGAACATGAATCTCTGAACAGAGACCCCTGGTCTCAGATAGATGCCTTCCATTGTCTCTCTCTTTCAGTTTTGGACCACTCACTAACCTTAAGGTCAGGGTGATCCACTTTTCGCCAGGCTTTGCCTTTCGTAGTTCCTCCTCCATTAAGGGCATAGGTTAACATGCACTTTTTAATATAATTTCCAAAAACAGAGCACAACCAATCTCCAAACAATCAACCGTAAAGCACTGAGCAGAAATGTACTGGGGTGAAATCACAATATGTAAATTAAGCTTGCTGCAGCTAGCTTTTCCTCTTTCCTCCACGGGGTTGGGGGGGGGGAGTTGAGAGGTCCCTTTCTCTAAAAGCCTTGTAGCTCTACGACTTATGCACCACTATTAGGCTTTTTCGAGTTTCACTGGCCTTCTTGTATTTCATAGGCTTTTCTATCACAGAAAACTCTAGCATGTGAGCACCAGATAAATACTAATGGGATTTATCTTCACAGCAGGACTCTAAAGCCAGATCTACACTATAAAGTTATTTCAGTATAACTACGTCACTCAGGTATGAAAAATCCACGTCCGGAGCAACACAGTTACACTGACCTTAACCCTGGTGTAGACAGCGCTATGTCAACAGGAGGGCTTCTCCAAAAGATCTAGGTACCACCTCTCATGGAGATGGATTAACTACGCCACTGGGAGAAGCTCTCCCATTAGCGTAGGTAGCATCTTCGCTGAATAGCTACAGCAGTGCAGCTGCACCAGGGCAGCTGTGCCAACACAGCATTTTAAGTGTAGACCTGCCCACAAATACAGCAGACTTGTTCCCCCCATTTTACGGATTGGGAACTGAAGCCCAGAGAGACAAAGGCCCGTTCAGGAAGGTACTTATGCATATGCCTAAGTTTGATGTCCCATTAGAAGGTCAGTGAGACCACTTTTGTTTAACTCTACACGTTTAAGTGCTTTGCTGTACCAAGGCTTGGTCTACCCTACCAAATTAAGTCAGTGTAACCACGTTGCTCAGGAGTGCGGACAATGCATCCCCATGAGTGATGCGGTCTTACTGACCTAACACGTGGTGTAGACGATGCCATGTCAATGGAAGGGATTCTCCCATTGACCTAGCCTCTTGGGGAGATGGAGTACCTACACTGAGCAGCCATCCCATCGGCGTAGGTAGCATCTGCACCAAACACTACAGCTGCGCCGCTGGTGCTCTGTAAATGTAGACGAGCCCTTAGTTACTTGCCCAAGGACATCTGTGCCAGAGGCATGAAGAGAATGTAGCGCTCCAGAGTGACAAGTAAAGCAAAGCTCCTATGGGTTTAGCATGCTAAACCTTTATACAAAGACCCAAAGCGGAGCATTAGCCATACCAGTTATCAGAAGAACAAACTTGATTCTGCTCTCATTGGCAGGGGTTTTACAGTGGTGTCACCCCATTGACTTAGAGGAGACACTCCTGGTTCACATCAGTGTAACTGAAAGGAGAATCAGACCCAGTGTTCCTCCGGAAGGTGACATAAGAAATTGCTATGGCAGCATCACTTAGCAAATTGCCCCTTGCAGAATCAGCTTTCCATCTGATCACCCTAAACAACACCGTGCTTCAAAGCCAACTCCCTGGAGTTGCTTGAGCAACTACCATGTGTGGTTAGAGGTTTCCCTGATGTAGTTCACACATAAAAACGTACGGAGTCAACCTTCAGTTTACTGATGGAATCTGCCTACGCAGTCTTCAGCTGTGTCTGACAGCAACAGCAGCCCTCAGTGCTCCAGCCCCTGAACCTACAGCTGCAGGTCTGAAAGGATTCTCTGTGCTGCCACCCACCTACTGGTCCTTTAATATCCTGGGGGGCTGAGATTCTCCAGATCATACTGGGTTTCTCCAGTTACCCAGCTGGACTCTCAGGCTGGTCTGTTTTAGCAGCACTAAATCTATCAAAGAAGGAAATATAACAACACAGGGAAGACGTGCGACATACTGCCATTAATGTCTGACTGAGAAAATACTGATGGGAGCGTAAACGCTTCACAGTTGAATCATAACAGGTTGTTCTTGCCACTAACCTGGGTTTCATTGTCTGTAGCCCACAACATGACCAGGTGTTTGGTGCATCCGAGTGTGCAACAGTCAGGAGCAATGCTGTGCACGTAACACAGGCGCAAAGAACTGTTGGAGCAGAAGCAATGGGTTCACAGGCAAATTCTTGCCATTGGACGCGTACTGCCTCATCCTGCAAGACACATGAGAATGGCCATAATGGGCCAGACCAATGGTCCATCTAGCCCAGTATCCTGTCTTCGGACAGTGGCCAACGCCAGGTGCTTCAGAGGGAACGAACAGAACAGGTCATCATCAAGTGATCCGTCCCACTGGCCGTTCCCACTGGCCGTTCACCTCTGTGCTGTCCTCACTGCAAGGGTGAAGGGAACAAAGCAATGTGGAGCAGGCTGGTTGCTCATCCACACTCATTGGCTGGGCGTTGCTGCGGATCCCACACTTGTGTCCGGCGGCACCGTCTATTTTTTGCCATGCGCTACTCAGGCATGACTGGTGCAGCCGGATCCAGGAGCCCTGCGCTGAGGGGGGCAGTGAGAAGCCCTGCTTTGAAAACTTTTATTCCTTCCCATTCCTTACAGCCAAGGGAGGGCGGACTCCAGCTGACGCTTGCCGCACTTTGGCTTCCACCCTTTGCCTTTGCCAAAAGTGCTCTTTATATAGCAACGGAGCCATCCTGTGCTCATCTGGAGTGTGAGTAAAGTCCCTGTTCCTGCTAAGGAGCTGTCGTCACGGTGATACAAACCTGCTATTCTTAGCTCCTTGGGGCCCTGCAGGCAAGTTGGCTGCATCTGAAGTTGGGTTTCTTTCTTTCAGCACCTGTTCTTTGGGGAAACTTGGAGCGGGGAGGGGGCACGGATGGGTGAGCTCTTTTTGGCAGAGGAATTTGCTGTGGAGACTAAATTCGCAACAGCTTGGGGCGAAGGACTGTTTCTCGTCTACGGAGGCCCACCCGCCACCCTGATGTCTATCATGAGAAGAGCAGTCTGGTTTTTTTTCCCTTTCTGTTGATGTAGGTGGTTTCTCGTACCTTCCTCTGAAGCATCAGGTGCTGGCCACTGTCAGAGACAGGACGGAGCATGTGTCAGAGCCAGTCTGGCGGTGCCTTTCAAAATCACACTGTGGGAAAACATAACCTTCACTGGGAGGGACACTGCATCAACCCCGGTAGGGCACCACTGTCAGGAGAGGCACCGTCCAATATTTCCATGGGAAGCTATGGCTATGGGACACGTCCCCCGAGCAGGGAGTGGTGGTGACAGGCAAACCGAACTTCACAGGCAAACATTGGGCCTAATCCCACAAGTCTGGCATGTGAGGGCGGGCGGGGGGATGGCTCCAATGGGAGTTCTCCATGCAGAGGGCTTTCAGGATCAAGACCACTCAAGCTCTTTGAACGGAGGAAGAATGTGTCTTTCTGGCACACGATACTCACTGGCAGAACCATTACAGGGCATCAGGCCAAAGCAGCCTTGGGAGCCATGTTTCACCTTGAAGTCCCATACACAGTCACGCTGTGTGAGAGAGAGAGATGATATTATGCGAGCACACATCTTGGATCCTCTGTGGAAATGACTCCTTTGTTCAGTGATTAAAGTAGATTGAAAGGAGAGTGGGGGAGACCCTCTCCCTCTGCTTTAGACAGGAGAGGGAGCTATGTACCCTCCCCACACACTCCCCCTTACTTTGACCCCTGCCCTGCTTCTGTGTAATGCTGAGGACTGCGGTGCTATCTAAGGTAATTCTTCTGTCATTTAGCAAATATGTGAGGACCGTTTTGGGGTCAGGATACCCTTTCTCCATGCAGTCAGGCTGCTGGCTCTTGTCCAAGCTGAATTAGAAGATGCCTTTGGTCTTCATTGGTCATTGTAACCTCCCCCGCTGAGGCGGGCCAAGTCAGCGCAGGTTCTCTATCATTTCACAAAGCGATCAGCTGTCCCAAAGACCAATTAAGTGGCTCTACAAGCGTTTGCAGTGGAAGGGTTTCGCTCTTTCGTATTGTGTTATTAATATCATTGTGTAGCGATTCATTTCAAAGACGGGTGTCTGATTCTGAGCGTAGGAGTCAGGCAGCGGCGTACCGAGGGCAGAGGGGCGGGGGCCAGGTCCCCGTGTGTCGGCCTGAGAGGGGACACAAGGCTGGCCCTTCACCGCGTGCAGCAGGCTCTGAGGGGTGCAGAGCCTCCTGCGTCCCTCTGTGAAGGGCTGGCCTGGAGCTCACGTACTTGCCACTCAAGCCCCACAGCCTGGTGCTGGCTCAGATGGGGTGGCCTCACCTGCCCATCTTGGGAGGAGGGGGCTGGGAAGGCCCTTCATGACATGTGGGGGGGGCCCTCAGCCTCCTGTGCTCCCTATCCTCCGTGAAGGGCTGGCCCAGCACCCCGCTCCCCCAGGCCAGGGGTGTGAGGCCACCTCATCCAAGCCAGCAGTGGGCTGCGGGGCTGAGGCAGCAGGTAAATGTGGTGGGGGGGAGCAGCGGGTAAGTGTGGGGCACAGGGCTGGCTCATCACGATGGGTGGGGGGTACAGGAGGCTCTGAGGGGCGCTCCATAGTGCCTCCCCCCACGTTTCGTGAAGGGCCATTCCTGGCCCACTCAGGTCGGGGGGGCTGGTGAGGCCACCCCACCCAGGACGGCGCCAGGTACAGGGCTGCCGCTGCAGCAGGAGCGGCAGGCGCCGCAGGGCAGGTACGTGCAAAGAGGAGGGAGGCAGCGGAGCCAAGCTCGTATTTGTGCCCCTCCCCTGCACTTCACTCCTCCCTGCAGGTACAAACCCCTCTCCCCAGGTCAGTTGGGGGATGATGTCGGGACACCTCCTGCCTTGTGTGAGGGGACATGAGGCAGAGGGTGCAAATATAGGCTTGGCCCCAGGCACTGGAGACCCTCAGTAGGCCACTGGAGGTAGCCTGGGAGGGAAACCTCTTCCGCTGGGGCAGGCCACGAGTCGCTCCGAGCTCTTCATCAGGGACCTGTTAATGCCTTTTAAAAAAACGCCTGCCCGCATTTTAAGTCCATTTGCGAGTTCGTCTCAAGGGTTCGTCTCCTGACTGGGTGCGCCAGGCTGATGGGAGATGGGCTGGAGCACAGGAGCCATAAGACGCGCTGGTGGCGGTAGCTCTAGCTTGATGAGTGGTGCCGGTTACACCTCCGCCGTCGCAGCCAGGGAATTCGGGCTGACAGCCGGCGTCTCCGCCGCTTGAGCTGGACAGCCAAGTTCTGTCGGTGGGGGCTGTCACAGCGTTACCTGTTTTGCGGATCGGGCACCGAGTGGGGGCAACACACTGGCCCGCGTGCAAGCAGCAGCTTAAAATGCATTCAGCTTCCTGGTGGTATCCTGGTTAAGGAGGTGCCTGGGTAATAGACGCACAATGCCAATGCAAGGCTCCCTGCCGGCAGGCCTGCCATAAGTCTGCTCAATGGTCTGTGGGAATGCTGGATGGGATGGGAACTGAGTTACTGCAGAGAAATCTTTTTTGGGTGCTGGCTGGTGAGTCTTGCCCACGTGCTCAGGGTTTAGCTGATCGCCATATTTGGGGTCGGGAAGGAATTTTCCTCCGGGGCGGATTGGCAGGGGCCACGGAGGTTTTTCGCCTTCCTCTGCAGCATGGGGCATGGGTCGCTTGCTGGTGGATTCCCTGCAGCTTGAGGTCTTCAAATCTCATTTTTGAGGATTTCAATAACTCAGTCATGGGTTCGGGGTTGTTATAAATGTGTATGGGTAGGGTTTTGTGGCCTGCCTTGTGCGGGAGGTCAGACTAGATGATCATATTGGTCCCTTCTGACCTATGAGTCTATGAGTCTATGAGCTGTTATCACCGTTTTCTATTTCAGCAGTGCTGGAAGCTCCCATTGTGCTGGGCACGGTGTGAACGAGTACAAGGACCTCCCCACCCAAGGACCTGGTAGTCTGAGAGATAGGTAGGGCAAGATTCATCCTTCCATGGACACGAGTCCCACCCGGGTGGAGGTGGCATGCACCTTCGGTATTCAGGGCTTGGATTGGCTCCCAGTGCAGGCGCGGAGGTGCACAATTACCAACAGGCGAGATTGCTCTGGAGACATCCCTGCACTGAGGTCTTCCTCTGGCCTACACTGCCACCAGGTGGGGGGCGCTGCTGAGGAGGCAGTGCAAAGCCCAGAAAGTAAGCGTTGTCCCAGAGACCTGGGATGCAATAGCACAATTTTGCACGGATGCTCCATTCTGCGTGGAAGCACTGGCTTTATTTTAACAGCTGTCACTCTGCCAGCCCAGTGACACCGGCTGGCTTTGCTGAAAGATGCCTTCATGGATCTACCTTGCTGCAGTGGCCAAGTGGCCCTGCCTTGAATAAGGGCTTTGCAATTCTGTATGCTCCCATAATGCAAACAGAGCCAACTTTAGGTTTTACCACTACAGAACTGGCTGTGAATGGGCCCTCACTGGCCACACCTCCTCTCCTTGAAGCCACAACTTCCTCTGCCTCTCTGCCAGCCTCGTATATGCCACCCCAGCCGCTGCAACAGTCACTGCCAAGATCGCAGAGCGCTCACCGTGGCACTGTTAGCCAAGACTTCTATCAGAAGCCTTGCATGTAAGACCTCCCTTTCATTCAGGTTCCCAGTCTAGCACTCCTACCTCTCCAGCAACCTTCTTTAGTTTGCTTTAGCATGCCACGAACTGGCTTGTATAGTCTTCCCAATTCCCCAGGAGCCTTGCAGCTAGCCAATCAGAGTGTAAAAAGCAGCCTTCCTCTCTAAAGTTGCTCCACAGCAAGACTTTTTCTGGGTTCCTTTTTCCTCTTCCCAGCTGATCTGTGCAGTTTTAGTCCAACAGTTAAGAGTTTACAGTCTCCTGCTCCAACTACTACAGCGTGCCCATATGGGAGCACGAGTTAAGTATGGAATGCGAGTGCCATTCAGATCCTTGACGTTACACTGAGTTAAGGGATGTATGCGTGTGCACGTGTAAGTGTTTTATTTATTTTGTTGTTTACAGGAGATGGCGAGGCAGGAGTGCAAGACATCACCAAGTTGTCAGTACAAAAGCTGAGTTCCACTAAACCGTCCCTTTTCTTTCTTTGTTTTCCGTCTACGTGAAGATGTGAATATATAACCTCCCTTATGTTTTATGTTTTTATATCTAAGGGCAGCCCATGGATACCCCAGCCAAGATCTGCTATTGTGCTCGAGACTGTACAAACACGACAGCCAAAACATGGGAGGAAGGGACGAATTATCACCATTTCGCAGATGGAGAATGGAGACACAGCGAAGCTAAGGGCCAGATTGTGACCTCTCCTCCCCCCATAAGTCCTACTGTTAAGGAGTGGGCAGAACTGCTCACCAGTGGGAGTAGGAGAGTGACAATCCAGCCCTAAGGAATTTGCCCACAATCACACAGGTGGTCAGTAGCAGAGCTAGAAATTGAACTCAGACCTCCTGAGCTGGAGTGTAGTTCCTTGACCACAAAACCATCTGCTCTGCTGCCCACTTTGTGCCACACCTTCGAGACACCTGTGCTGGCTCGCCTTTGCTTAACTTGTGAGCAATGGCCACGGAGACAGACTTTTAAGAAAGGCACCGATTTTTAAACCTTGAGAGTGAGAACTTGAATTTTTATGTTCCAGTTGCGTCTTGACGTTCATAATCTCTAACAGAGGTGCCAGATGTAATATGTTCCATGGCAACTCCCACCTGCTAAATCACTTAGCAGTCACAGAGGCATCGCGTGCTGAAGTGCTCTCAAAACAAACGAGTCACGCAACCAAGAGAAAGAGCAATTGCAAAAGCAGAAAATGCCACTAAACGCAGCCCTCTCCCAGGGAACAGTGCTTCACTTAGTGACATTAATGGCTGGAACCTTTAAAACAAATAAAATGAAATATTCAACCTGAAGAATTCCCTCATGCAAGGTGTTGTCAAGCCAAATGCTGTGGGCTGAATAATTGTGCAAAAAGTAATAACCTTGATCGCAATGCACACCAACATTAGAGTAATGGAGAAGTATGTCTAGTGGATCCTGGCCAGGACTTTGATTAAGGACCGTTTAGGTTCTCTCCTTGGCTCTGCTAAAGATTTACTGAATGACCTTAGGCAAGTCACTTAAGCTGTGCAAGCTTCAGTTGAAAAATGCTAATGCTTTCTTCACAGCGGTGTTTTGAGACTTACTTCATTAACGCATACACAAATTTTCAGACAAGGCATAATGTGCTTTGTCCCATACTGCCCTTCAAACGAACAAATCATCTTCCTGCAAATCCCTGTTCAAAACTCTACTTTGCCGTGATGCAGCCACAGAATTTGACAACAGTTAGGCTGCTGGTGCACAGAGACCACTGCCAATTATGCTGATCAATACTGTCTCATTTTTGACTTGTATTCTCCTGTCTGTCTGTGTATATCAAGCTGTCGTCTCATGTTTTATACTTAGATTGTAAGTTCCTTGAGACCGGGAGTGTCTTTTTGTTCTGTTTGTAAGGGCCTCACACAATGGGATCCTGTTCTGTGAATAGGGTCCCTGGGTGCTATTGTAATACAGATTAATAATAACTTACAATGTTTATAAACTGGTTTGCAATCCTCTGCCCCAAGGTTCTGTGCAAATCATCAGTATTAGGGCTGGCTGAAAAATTTCAGATGGCCATTTGTCAGAATCAAAATGTTCTGATTTTGAAAGCTCCTTTCAGTGAGATGGGCCATCAAGCAAATGGAAATGAAACATTTAGACATTTCAGAAGGCAGATTTTTCAGAAGCTTTTTTTTGATAAAAAGTGTGGCTCTCTCCCCAATTCAGGACAAAAACGGATGTTGTACTAGTGGAATTTCTCCCAGGATGGACATTTTGTTTTCCATTTAATTACTATACATTATATTTCATGCTTTTGGTTACACGATGGGCACTTGCAGGAGCTATTTATCCCAAGATGTGTCACTGCACAGCCATGGATAGAAGCCATAGCGAGCTTTTTGGAGCCTCAGGAATTGGCCAGTTCTTGGCTATTAGAGTAGAACAGCCATTGGGCTGAAGTCTTTAAACCATTATTTGGAGACTTCAGTAATTCAGTCATAGGTTAGACTAACAAGGGGGAATTTTACTTTGGCTCTGAAAACCCCGTCTCTGGTGGTGTGAGTTTGGGACCCTGCCCGTTTCTTTCACCAGGGTGGAGTAAGAGGTTGATCCCAAACGATTTAACAACGAGATTTACTGAAAATCCTCTAAGGT
The DNA here is from genome assembly GCA_007922155.1 of Mesoclemmys tuberculata. NCBI lineage: Eukaryota > Metazoa > Chordata > Testudines > Chelidae > Mesoclemmys > Mesoclemmys tuberculata. The sequence goes on from ML675712.1 coordinate 2,001,478, forward strand.
CAAATAAATAAATAAATATGCAAACAGGATCCACAAGGGACATAAACCCGAATTAACTCAGAGTAGCGTTACGATTTGTCTTCATCCTCCAAGACGCTGGACCCCGTTAGGAATGAAGACACCCCAGGCATTGTCCTCCACGAGTTCGATGCTCTCGGCCTCTCAGGAACACTGGACAGCTTTCCCTTCCTCGTCTGAGGTCCCTCGTTGTCTCTGGAACAATAAACTTACCTTGCGCACACCCGACTGTCACTCAGGGGGACAGCAAGAGCCCTGGGCGTTGCTTGTCCTTATATACTCTCTTTCCAGTTAGGTCCAACCAATCAGATGACAGGGATTTTCCTGCTCTAGATGCCTTTGTACACGACCCCAAGCTGTGCACTCGTCCCTACCTCTGCAGGTTTCCCACCTTTCTGGATGTTACTAGGCAGAATAAAGCTCTTGGCATCCTGCCAGTCACCTGAGATATCCGACCTGGGAATCAACGCATTAGTCCATACAGCTTTTAAAATGCAATAAGTAATTGACCCAAACATTTCATTTTTTTTAACCTTTTAGCCTACAAGGGGGTCTATTACAGCAGTGGGTGGGTGAGATTCTGTGGCCTGCATTGTGCAGAAGATCAGATTAGATGATCATTGACCATCAGACAAACTGACCATGACTAGATGGTCCTGTCTGACCTTAAAGTCTATGAGTGTCTGAGTCTATGGCAAATCTTTCATTCTCATTTGGGCGGTCCCCTTTCTGCCAAGATGGCACTAAGTGTGAGGCAGGTACCAGAAACTAGGCTGGCTATCCAGCCTTCTTGGAAGGGGCAAAACTCATCGTCAGCCTGGGGTCCCATTCAAAGGCTCCTTGTCCAGTTTGTAGTCTTTGGAGCTCCCTCCCATGCTGACAGCCTCCCTACAGCACACAGTAATGCAACCAACAAACATGACATGATCCAACAGCCTGCTGTCACCCACAAGGACCGGAAGAAGATCGTTATGGTGGATGTCAAGGTCCCATTCGAAAACAGGACCCCAGCCTTTTATGCAGCCTGAGCTCGTAAGGAGGAGAAGTACGCCACCCCTGGCCGACATCCTGAGAGCAAAGGGCTACAAGGTCCAGACCCACACCCTGATTGTCGGAGCCCTGGGCGCTTGGGATCCCTGTGCTGTGGGCCTGCGGTGTTGGTCGGCACTACACCCGGCTGACGCAGCGCCTCATGGTGTCTGACACCATCTGGTGGGCGAGGGACATTTACATCGAGCACATCACCAGGCACAGACAGTATCGGGATGAGTAACCCGGAACACCACTGCGAGGAACTTATAGATAAAAGGACTATCTACACCACATCACTGACTGAATGAGGGACATTCCACTATTATGGACATACCTACTACCCCTTAACCACATCCTATGTAACCCCTGCAATAAGTGATGTTCCCGAATTACTGATCGCGTGTACTGTTGACCATCAAATTTATTGCCCCCCCCCCATCCAGGATACCACAGATTATGCTTTCATTGTACTCCTTGACTGCCAACCAAACACTGAACCTGCTGATAATCTGTACAATATGCCTGAATGTCCAGGAACAATTCCGTTTAAACTCTGTACCTGACCTTTTTTTTTTAAACATTATTTTTAATAAAATTTTTAAATCCTCTTCAAGGATAGAATGAAGGCGGGCTCAAAGCAACAGAGCAAAACGCTGGACTCGGAACAGCATGACCTTGCCAATTGTTGCAATAAGCACGGACACCAATAGATAAACGTTAGCAGATGACAAGACACTTCTGAGCCAGAAGGCTAAAGCCAACACATGTGCGCACTGAGGAATCCCAGGGAACTGCACAGATGCACCTTACTATTGTGTCTCTGGAATGCTTTACGAGTGTGCTTGGCCAGGATTTAGCCAGGGATGCCTATCTTCCAAACTATGCTCAGTCCCATGTCTGGGTTGCCTCCAGATTTCACTCCACCCTCCTAAGACAGTTCTTCCTAGAGCCTGGCACTCTTCATGTTCCTGTGCCTTATTAAATATCTGCTGCCTTCTGTCCCAGAAATGGCTTGGCTTCAGTCAGCAATTCTCTGCTGGGTCAATACAGCTTGATGACCATCTCAAGCGATGTCAGTATCTGTTTATCATTCTCATGCTTATTGAGGGGTAAACTGAGGCACTGAGCCGCTACACAACTTGCCCGAAGGGTCACTCAGCAGATCAACGGGCAGACACTGGAATAGAATTTCTGCAGATCTAACCACTAGACCATGCTCCCTCTCATTTTGACCTTGGATTATAAATAAAATCTATTTTAGAAAAAGGGCTGCCTTATTTGCTCTAATATGTGAACGTGTGTCATTCATGACTAGGTGACAATATGCTAGCAAACTGATGGGTTTAAAGAGGATTGGGGGAGGAGAAGTCACTTTCCTGCTGGAAAGGAATGAGCACACCTTTAAGGAGTTGCTCGTGCTGAAATAAAATGTCTAAGATGTGTTAACGCAGAATATTTAATTGGTTTTATCTGAAAGCACAATGGGAAGATGATGTTTGAAGAAACAGACGGAGCATGCAATCGGCTGGCTTTGTGTCTGTGAGGCAGGTGAGCACACAGAGGGATGGAGAGTCATCTGGGAGGGAGGGGAAATTGGAAAAAGCCATTTGTACACAGTCAGAAAAACAACAGAAGTGTTTCAGTATTTGTCTCGGTGGCTTAGCGCCCACGCCTGCTCGGGTTGAGTGCATCCAGTTACCATTACAGGAGACACTCACCATTTTGTCCTGATGAGGCCCTAAAGTAGGGTTTGATCGTGCTCCGTCCCTGTGTGGATGTGCAGAGCAGAGAAGGCGACTACAAGAGGTCTCCACTCCTCCTAGCTCCCCTGAACATAGGCAGGGGACAATCACAGTCACATGCTGGGGAGATCTCAAAGACTGCTCCCGCCCAGAACCCACAGACTGCAGGCTACCCAGAAAGGGGCAGGGAGGACATGGGGCCAAGCTCCTCTCTCACACTGCACTGGCCCATGAAGCTGACCCAATGTGGATAGTCACAGGCGAATTGCCGTAGGGGATCAGGCCATTGGGCCATCCATCCAGTAACTCTGTCTCTGGCAGTGCCATGACCAGCTATTTCAGAGGTAGGTGGAAGAAACACCACAGTGGACAATCAACTTGTCTGTAAAGGCGACTTCTTAACCCCTGGAAATTCATAGCTGGTTAATCTTTGAAGCATGAGCACTTATATCGCTAGCGGAGACTTATTGCTTAATCTAACATAGCTGTGGACATGATCGTTATCCATACAGATATCCAGTCCTTTTTGGAATCTTACTAAGTGCTTGTCTCAATGACATCTTGTGGCGATGAGTTCCAGAGGCTAATAATGATACAAACTGCAAAACAGCATTTCCTTGTCTCCATTTTTAATTTGTTGCCTTTCAGTTTCATTCCATATCCTCTTGTTTCTATATTGCGAGAAGGAAGATACAGCAGAGCCTGGTATCTCAATAGCGTTCTCAATAGCGTTCTCAATTGCGTTCATTATCTTGTATGCCTCTAGCAAGTCACTTATTTACCTCCTCTCTAAACTAAACAGTCCCACTCCTTTCTATTTCCCTTCTTACGTACATCTCCCCAAGCCTCTAAATCACTGTTATCACCTGTCTCTGAACCCTCTTTATTTCTACCATACTCTTTCAGGGATGAGGTGACCAGAATTGAACCCTACTCCTATAATGGCATTATAACACTGATCTCCATCCCGTTCCTTCCATACCCTAACATTTCATTTGCTTTTTTGTCCAACTCTGCCCATTGATCAAAGGGATGTTGCAACAGGCACATTCCTTCTCCTTCTTGTCACACCACCCCCTGCGCCCAGCAACTCCTCCCTTCCAGCGGTCAGGAAGGGCTACACCAACCACAGTAGACGCCTGTGTGGAGAACATATAATCTGGCTCATGGTGCTCGATCCTGGCACTGATGGGTCCAAACCGAAACCCTGGGTCTGATTCTTCTTCCCCCAGAGACTTTGAATCTACAATAGCTCGGGTGTGCTGGTAGCACAGTGCAGTGATTTCATTGGCCATCTTAATATTTCACCTGAAAACAGCCAAGAAAAATAATCAGCATTTGCTAATGTTTTAAAGCTGGTTGGAAAAAGGAATTTCCATTTGAAATTTGTTTTTGTCCTAAATCAGGATAGAAAACTCGAAATCTTGAACTATTGTGCTGAATGGAAACTCCCAAATGTTAAGAGACAAAAACATCAACATGATCTTAGCAAACCTTTTTATTTTGATAATGCCAAAATGGGATAAAATGTAGGTAGAAGATTATATTGTACAGAGAGCAATATTAAATGTATTCCTAGAATACTAAAATGATTTAGAAGGTAAAAAAAATGTTTTTTAAATTAAAAAGAAAGAAAGTCGAAAGTCGAACTGAAATACTCCATTTCAATTTCAAATCAGTTAAAAAAAAATTCTGTTGAATGCTGCATCGAAGTAGATACAGTGCCGTGAAATGTTTAAATTTTTGACAAAACTGCCTTTCCCCATGGAAAATGTCTGTCAAAATTTTTTCAACCAGTTCTACTTACCCCCCACAGCTATCTGAGATACCACAGACTTCCCTTATGCTTAGAGCAAGGAATACAGGGGGGAACTTGGCCATATCTGTTGGTAATGGTGAGCTCTGTGATGTTATAGACTGAGAAAAGACACCACGGCCTACTACGTGCCTCGCCATTTTCATCTGTGTAATTTAATATGCTATGCCAAGGGGGTATTATCTCCACTTTAGAAATAGGGAAACTGAGGCATAGAGTGTTGCCGTGACTTCCCCACGGTCTCTCAGTGAATCAGCATTAAAACCAGGATTACATCTTTGATTTGCTGGTTCCAAGTGTCCTGCTCTAAACACTGGCTCACATTGCTTTACATCCTTAATTTTTCTTGTAGTCTCATAGAATTTAGCGATGGAAAGATCTTCCAGGCAAGCCAGCATCTCCCTGTAAACACAGGATTCTTCCATGCAGCGTGCTAGTATAGGCTAATACTTTATGGAACCTCTACAACCACACAAGTGGTAAGAATTCCACATTTCCCTTGGGGAACCAATTCCGCAGCTGAATAGACTGCAGCATTAGGAAATATTTCTTGACGTCCAACCATTGCTACAGCTTCTGTAATCGGCTGATATATTATTAATGGGAGGCAAAATAAATATACGTATTAATGCTAGTGGACACCGTTGTGTTCTAATAGCTGGTAGAGTAATGTATTCCCCTTGTTTTTAGGTTCTATTAGTCTTTTTACAGAATGTTACAAGGCCCTTGTGAATCCATTAGCCAGTCAGCCATGTGAAATTAATGTAGAGCAATTTTCATAAGCGTTACTCAGAACTAATAATAATTAGGCATTATTTTCCCTGCAGATGACACAGAAAATAAAGGCTGACTTTTATGCCAAGATGGGTTTGCATTAGCTTAAGGTAGATGAATTAATTCTCATTTACAAGGCTGCTCTGCTAGCTAGCCAGAAAGCATCCAGGTAATTAAAACCAATTTGCTTACCACAATCCTATTGAAGAATTTTATCATTGCTGTAAGTCGTTGGGCTTTCATAATGTTGCAAAGTGTGGCCCATTGAATAGACATTGTTGCATGCTGCATGACTAAGCATTCTCTTTCAAGACAGTTCAAGAAAATCTAAGAAAAGTCTCAAAATTGAAAGGGCCAGAAATCATTTGGCAACATACCTCTTTGAGAGCCCAGGGACAGATTGTGTGAGGGTTTTCAATACCTTCTGCCATGTGCTTAGCATCTTCAACTCTGTTTTGTTTCACTGGGAACTGAGCAAACTCAGTTGTGCTCATGGTAGTTCTTAAATATAAATAAAATACTGTTCAGTTTTGCCTTTTTTTGTAAAAATCTGTTTACTTGAAGTAGATTATTCAGCCTCTCGATGTCTCTTTGTATTGCACAGAGTTCCAGATAGGGTAAATAAACCCTGGCAAACAAAGGAGACAAAGCTGGATTTCAAGCTGTGTTGCTCGAGTGTGCTCTTTGAGCCTGCAGTTAGAAACTATCCTCTTTATTGAATATCTCCTGTTTAAAAGGACTCTGCTTTGATATGCCATGAGACTTTGTTTAATTACCATAATGGATGCATTCTTTAGAGGGTGACTAATGGGCAAATTGCAGAAAGTTCTCTGTACTAGCTTAGTTTTTAATACGGCACTTTGTACTAACTATGCCCAGTGTTCAAAAGCAATGCACTTTTGCACTGGTTAGTCATAAGGACAAATCTGAAATTTCTGAGCAATGCCAGTGGCTGCAGTTGAAAGCCTATTTACCAGTAATTTTTCCTGCAATATCATCTAAAATACCGCTGTATTTCCTGGTACTTAGACTAGGAAATAACTGCTTGCTCTGATGCTACCGTTTGAGAAGTGCTGACTTTTGAAATGGTCAACACTTTTGTTTTTCCATCTTCTCTATATTTATTGATCTAGTCTCCGTCTGTCTCTCTGCTCTCACAATCGTATCTCTAAATCTATCACCCACTGCATTGGCCTAAGGCCATATCAGTAACACAGAGCTAAACCGGATGATCCCACACAAGAGCATACTGGTAATTCCCAGCTCCTCCACAGATTCCCTCTCTGACATTAAGTAAGTAACTTAGCTGGCTGGTGCCTCAGTTCCCCATCAGGGGTCTTGTGAGGATACATCCATTAAAGATTGCGAAGTGCTTTGAGATCTACTGATGACAAGTCTTTATAAGACGTAAGAATTATGATGATGTTTACGATAAAAAGAGAGGAGGGTTGGGGTGGTGAAACTGATTTTTATCAGGATCTGAAAATCATTACTAGCAAAACAGTCAAATAGCAAAAGAAAAGGAGTGAAGAATCAGGAAGTGCAGGCAACTTCCTAGCACCTGAGCGAAGTCGCTTGGAAATCTTCATGTTATCCATCCCTTCGGGGATGAAAGGCTTCCCTTCCCTGGCCGTCTCTGCCTGTATCCACTGCAGGTAGTTGAAAACGAAGGTGTACATCCCGGGATGCTGTTCTTCCTCACAGCCTTCTCCCCAGCTGACTATACCAACCGCGAACCACTTCAGGACGGTTCCATAGGTGCAAACCAAAGGTCCTCCACGGTCTCCCTAGGGGTTAAAAGGACAGCACAGTAGGATGATATACAGCATCTTTGATAGCAGCTGGAGCCCAGAGTTAAGCCAGAGATGGGCCTGAAAGGGGGAAATCAAATACCGAGCCCGTCAGAGCACAGGGGCATTTAGATATGGCTGAGACTTTCACAGAGCAGGCCCATCTCTGTGGGATCCCCTTGGAACAATTCAACTGGGAAGGCGATTTCTCGTGGGGCCAAGGAGCCTGGGCAGCAGCAACGCAAGCTACCCCCACAGCACCCCAAAAGTGTGCCTTAAGCTTGAAAGACAACATCGACGAGAGGTGGGGGCGGTAGCACAGTGTGTGTGAGAGACGATTCCATGCTTGGCCTTTCTGCAGAAACTATGAATGATGGGGCCAGCTAGCTACCAGTCATGGTTGTGGGATGGGGAATGAAGATCACATTTCAGCAGCTCAATAGCAAACAGTGAACAATCAATCCAATAAAATCTTTCTGTAATCAGGCTAAGGGCCTTGAAACCAAGCTCCCATTTACAAAGGAGCCCAGATGACGCATGCAAACTTCCACTGTGCATTATTGGCACAGTGAAAAAAGCAGATGCCGACGCTTGCTGGTGTGGCATAAAAGAGAATGATTTGTTGAGTTTCCTGTATGCTATGTAAGTACATATTCAGCCAAGCACCATTGATCCTGTCTAAGAGAGAGAACCAATGTAATGTACTGATCAAAAAGCACCTGGTAAGATACAGCCTCACTCTTGTAAATGTCACACAACTTAGTTTCAGTCTAAGTGCTGTAAATATTACAGATGTACATCTCACGCCGGGCCCCACCATTTGACTTTCTTGTCTCCAATAATTTATGTGGCATGCAAGGAATTCACTCTAAACATGTTGCCAGAGGCAGAGCCAGCTTTTCTGGGAAATGTCGTCTCTTTCTTTCATCCTCGTTTGAAAAGTATTGCGGACAACGGTACATGCCTCTCCCCTGAACTGTTCCCAAGATTAACTAATGAGCAAGGAAATGGGCTTGCTACGGGTTTGGATCCTGCTCCTGCTGCTGTCTATAGCCAAGCTCCTTTTGGCTCCAATGGATGAGGGTTCAGGCCCACATGGTATTTATATTCTTTTTTTTCTGGTGGTTTTATTTATTTATTGGTTCAAAATGAATGCAGAGGAAAATAATGCTAAATGCTGAGTAAATGTTGCATAAACTCCCAATGAGGATTATTTACTGCTACTCATATTGCAGCAGTACTTTGGAGATTCAGTCATGGACCGAGATCCCATCTGACTGGGCACTATACAAACACAGAACACAAAGATGGGCCCTGTCCCCATTTTAACCACATATTTAACTGGGGCATATTTATGCTCTCCTTGCAATGACCTCTGACTCTCGCACTCTTACTATTCTTGGACACAGTGTCTCTCTCCTATGGCCCGCACTCTGAAATCAGTGCGTATTTTGCTACCAACTTAGCAGAGGCAGGATCAAGCCCCACATGCCTTATCTGGTAGCAGTGAGGCTGCATGCCATGCATCCTACTGCAGTATGAAAAACAAAGCCTGGAGAGTGGGTATAATTTACAAGCTACCGTATGTTCTTAGAGGCTGTCCAAGAACAACGGTTTACACTTAAGAAGGGTTTTTTCCCAAGAGAACATCAGAACTGCTTGACACATATTAGTTCCTCCTTTTGTAATTGGGGAAACAGAGGCAGAGAAGTGGTCCGATTTGCATAGGAAATAAAACCCAGGAATCCAGTATTCAAAGCTCTAGATCACACAGAAAAGGCTGCAGCTCCTAGAGTTTTCATTTCATACAGTAGCTATTTTCTCCCACCACACATGCTTGTCTCTTCCTTTGCACTGCCTCTTGTGCAGCTTGGATTCAGACAATGCTCAAGTAAGGAGAGAGAGCTGGCCACAGAGCTTGATATATCAGCATCAGAAATAGGCACCTATAAATTGGCACGTGGAGAAAGCTAGGCAATGCCCTGAAAATTCACTGCGTGGATGCAGGTTCATTTTGCCTCACCTCCTCCCTGAGAGCCAAATCCTGCCCCTAATCCCTTTCCCAGTGGAAGAGGGTCAGGGTATAAGATTTTGAAAGGCATCTAGGCACTTAAAGATGCAGGTAGGGACTTAGCAGGATTTACCAAAGGCCTGCGCACCTAAGGTCCAAAAACCCTATACCTAAGGTGCCTGGGTGCTTTTGAAAATCCCACTAGGGACCTATCTGCATCTTTAGTGCCTGCCTACCTTTAAAAACCCGTCTCAGGGTGTCCAGACTTATGAAGGAGAGGGCGTGAGAAGGACAGAGTCCTGCTGAGCAGAACACTGTCCCCAAACCAGACTCACTAGAACGTGACTAATTCCACGAGCATTTTTTGTGAAGTCTCTGTTGACCCCAAGACCATACTAAACCCAGCTACGTGGGAACGTTCAGCTCTCCATCTGCCGTGGAATAACTTTGGTCGGCCATACACACCAAGCATTTGCTGCTGCTAATTAGTTAAAGTCTCCGGTTCCAGGGCATTCAGTTAGCTAAAAATAGCCTCTTTGCTTCAGTTGCTCTGTCTTCCAGCTTAGGGATGGGTCAAAACAACTACATTAAATCAGCTCTCATGCTTAATTCATGGACTCATGATGGCTCGGGAATCCTTCCATTAGAAAAGGAGACGGGGATGGTATATTTGCTGGTAAATAATTCTGAGTTTTGTAAGAAACGGCCATTAAAAACAGGGCACCTTACTTTTTGGAGACATCCAGCCATTATATCTTTATCCAACGTTCATTGAGGCCAATGGGCTGTCATAGGTCCCGAGTCACTTTTCCCCTTATTTTTATTCATGCCTGCAACATTGAAATTTATCCAAAGAAACACACTCAGCCGTCCTTCTATGTGGCAAACAACCCATCAGCTGCTTGTTGGGTGAATACACAGCCCTTGCAAGTCACAGCTGGTTTCATAGCTGCATTAGTAGGAGCATTGCAAACAGATCAAGGGAAGTGATTATTCCCCTCTATTAGGCACTGGTGAAGCCTCATTTGGAGTATTGTGTCCAGTTTTGGGCCCCCCACTACAAAAAAGGATGTGGACAAATTGGAGAGAGTCCAGCGGAGGGCAACAAAAATGATTAGGGGGCTGGAGCACAAGACTTATGAGAAGAGGATGAAGGAACTAGGCTTGTTTAGTCTGCAGAAGAGAAGAATGAGGAGGGATTTGATAGCAGCCTTTAACTACCTGAAAAGTGGTTCCAGGGAGGATGGAGATAGGCTGTTCTCAATGGTGGTAGATGACAGAACAAGGAGAAATGGTCTCAAGTTGCAGTGGGGGAGGTCTAGGTTGGGTATTAGAAAAAAACGTGTTCCTTAGGAGGTGGTGAAGCACTGGAGTGGGTTACCTAGGGAGGTGGGGGAATCAGCATCCTTAGAGATTTTTAAGGTGTGGCTTGATAAAGCCCATCTTGAACAGAATAATTGCAGTTAGTCCTGCTGTGAGCAGGGGGTTGGACTAGATACCTCCTGAGGTCCCTTCTAAAGCTAATCTTCTATGATTCTATGATTTGTGTTGGTCGATAAGTCAACTAAGACCAGCATTTGAAGCAATGACATTTTCCATTAGGGGGTAAAGGCTTTTGAGAACAGATGACTCGCAGAATTATTTTGTTTCTGAATGCATCATCTTTAGGGAAAGTTGTGGGGAAGGGAAATCCAACATGGCATGCTAATGATATTGAGCAACATGTGGGCAGGAAAGATTGATCTAGTGGTCAGGACATGAGCCAGGGGCGCATGCGATTTGACTCAGCCACAAGCTCCTTTTGAGAGCCTGGAGAAGTCACTTCATCTACCCTATGCCTAAATTCCCCTTCTGTACAATGGGGCAAATTGCACTTCTCTACTCTCCAGGGTGTTGTGAGGATAGAATCCATTAGTGACTGTGAGGTGCTCAGATGCTGCAGCGATGAAGGTCATGAAAGCAGCTAGACTAGATTTCAAAGAGAACATTTGGAGAAAGACCTCATATTTGAGTGCTTTGAGATCTAATAATGAAAAGGGCTTGGTAAGACACAGATTATCTGGATTCTAGACCACAGGAGACCTCTGTGATCATCTAGTCTGACCACCTGCATAACATCATTCTTACCAGACTTCCCTGAGTTAATTCCTGTTTGAATTAGAGCAGATCTTTTAGAAAAAACATTCAACCTTGATCTGAACATTTCCACTGATGGAGAATCCACCCCAACCCATAGTAAGCTGTTTTGCTGGTTAATTACTCTCACTGTTAAAGATTTTTGCTTTATTTCAAGTCTGAATTGGTCTAGCTTCAACTGCCAGCCGTTGGTTCTTGTTTTACCTTTGTCTGCAAGACTGAAGAGCCCTCTATTATCAAATGTCTGTTCCCCAGGTTGGTAGTTAGAGACTGTGATTAAGTTGCCCCTTAACCGTCTCTTAGATAAATTAAATAGATTGAGCTCTTTGAGTCTTCCACTATGAGACATGTTTTCCAATCCTTTTATCGGTCTTGCAGCTTCTTTCTGAACACCCTTCAGTTTTTCAACCACATCATTGTTATCTTGCTGGCCCCAATCTGTCATTTGCAGATTTGTTCCTTAATGAATATTCCCTCTTTTACGAAGCTTTCTGTCCCATTTATGTTGCAGCTCAGTGTGAAAAAAGATCTTGTGGGTCTTTGCCACTTGTGCGAGGGATTAGCACGCGTGACCACAAAGGCATAAAGCCGGAACTTTGGCATTCGACCAGCAAGCCACTGAATTGTGCACAGATCAGACACCACGGCCTGCTGAGACCTGGGTCTCCCTGCCGAGATTGCCAACAGCTGGCCAGCTGTGATGACGCTGTTTGGTTTTCTAGCACTCGTCACCAGGGTATCTGAGGGCCTGTTCCTGGGAAACTGGATTGAGACCCACTACTTCGCATAGACTAGCCATGAGATGGGAACAGCTCTTGTCATGATTTGTAGTACAGCAATGAGTAGTGGCCCCCGTGAGCTCAACACTGTAGAGCCGGTCCCCGCCCCCAAGGCCTTACACTATAAATCACCAAGACAGATGAAAGGTGGAAAAAGGGAACATTCTCCCCAATTTACAGATGGGGATTTAAGGCACAGAAAGGCTTCCCAGGGTCATATTTGGAGTCAAACCGCACTCTCCTGAGTCCTACTCCATTGCCTTATCCATAAGATCTTCGTTCCTTCATTTATGACCTGAACAAGATTTGAACTGGCAACAAAGTAAATAACTCTCTGGTCCATTTGCCAAGGCACTGGCCTTGCCAGCTCCCCTCCATTCAAGAAACCTTCCAAAAGATAACTGGGACATTTCCTGAATCTTCCTTGATGGATAGGTCCAGCAACAGCCGTTAGCCAGAAGGGTCAGGGATGCAACCCCATGCTCAGGATGTCCCTAAAATTCTGACTGCCCGAAACTGGGACTGGGTGAGAGGGGATGGATCACCTGATAACTGCTCTGGTGTGTTCATTCCCTCTGAAGCATCTGTCACAGGCCACTGTTGGAATACAGGATACTGGGCTAGATGGACCATTGGTCTGATCCAGTATGGCCGTTCTTATGTACTTAAACTCCTTGCTTATTTAATGAGCATAACAGGCATTTTCTTTGTGAGCTAAAGCCCTTAAAGTTTAATTATTAGTAATGCATTTGCTTCAGAATTTAACAAAGGGTGCTTAAGAAAACAAGGAATTAAACCTAAGAGCTGATTCAGGGGTCATGGAAGAAACGTAGCACAGATGTACCACACAGGAAATCTGTAGCCTGTTCTTAAAGGTATGTGTACCTTCATCATTTGTTAATGCCAGTGTTTATGGATAACTAGATCCTGTCAATGACAGATTCTTTTAGCATCCATTCAAAGTTATTCTGTATATTTGTTGAGGAACTTTTATTTAGGTGCTATACAGTGGCTTTGTGTAACTGAACTGATTTTTTTGTAAAGATAAAAGTACCTGGGCCCTACACTACTGAATCTCCCTGGAATATCATAGAGGCACCATCAATAACCCACAGAATAGTTACGCTTGTGTTGCAGCATCAGAGATTATATTTCTATGGTCTGCATCCGCCAACCATGCTACAGTTACATATACTTCCTCGCAGTCAGTAGCGTGAAGCTTTTGTAGTCTCATTCGCAGAGGCTCCTGTTAAAATGTCCACATTCACGACAGTCAGAACTCAGCCTGTGATGCCTAACTACTCTTGTGCTGTAACACAAGACGGAGAGCCATGGCAGCACACACTTGGAATCAGCCCTCCAGTACGGTGCCGGAGCACACAACATTGTGGGGAGGCAGACAGGGAAGCGTAACATTTCCTGGGTGGTGCACATGTGGCTATGTAATCTCTGCAGTAGGTCTAACCAGACCTGATGTCGCCAATGTGTGAAGATGTTTGGATCCAGGATTTTCAGTCCAGGCCATCTCTAAATGTGACAGATTATGAGGAGACAATTCCTGCTTCCCTACCATGCACGTGGACTGCACCCAGAGTCAACGACATGACTCCTTTAATGGCCATCCTTTCCCTTCCTCCCTCTTCCAAGTTTACTAGGCCTCATCCACATCGGGGCTCCAAATCTAAAAACATGTTCAGATGCGCATTCCAGACTCATGAATTCTTAGCCCTGTTTGGACAGGGGCTGGGCCAGGTTACTGCAGTGCTGAGGTCCACGCCCTAGTTTAGGTTCCGCCTAGAACTGAGCAGAGAAAGCAATTCCATTTGGTGGAAGATTTTGAGATTGCCTTGGCTCTGAGGCACTTTGCCTGGTGGACTGTCCCGGAGACAGGTCTCTGTGTAAGCGGGAGATGGGCTCGCTATTCTGGGGAACTTTTCTTGCTTATGTACTACCCCGGTAGAGTTGGCTAGCAAAAGGATCCGAGTCCCTGCCCCCACTCTCTACCCAGAGGCCCACCTGACCTCAAGGGCTCCCCTCCCACTCTCCAGTGTGGTAGGGTCCCTGTAACCCCCAACAAGGCTGGGCCCAGGATTGCTGGGGCTCAACGCCCAATCTAGCCATGGTCCCTTAGGCAGGGGCTCGGGTGTCCCCACTCCGGGTACTAACTGCACTGGGCGCGTCCCTGCCCCACTGACCCTTGCAGACAGTGCACAGCAATGCAATGTGTTACACAAACCGCCATCAAACCAAATACAAAATAAGAAAAGAGGAGAAAGGGAACCACCCAACCCTGCCCCCAGCCCAGGGGCACCACACACAGCGTCTCTGGGTGTCAGGGGGTTCCCAGCCTGTGCCACACGTCGCAGGCCCTGTCCAGGCCCTGGCTGCACTGCAGGGATGCGGAGAGTCAGCCACTCGCTCTGGCAGTTGCCACACACTCCCGGGGCCCTCCTCGCTCTCCTCAGCTGCTCACCGCACCCAGCTCCAGATGGTTCCAGCTCCTGCTTCGCTCCGCTCTGTGCAGCTGTGCTCGGCTCAGCTCAGCTCTGCTCGGCTCTCTGGGGTGCCCCTCTGGCTCTGCTGCTGTGGGTCAGCTCAGCTCAACTCAGCTTTCTGTGCTCCTCTCTGGCTTCCCAGCTGCTGACAGCTTTGTCCTTAGCTTGGCCCTGCCCACTAAGTTTCAGTAAGGGGCTAATAGACCCCTTACATCTAGAAGCCCTGAGAACCCAGGATGCTGAGAAGCCATGAATCTAGGAGTTGGGGCTCCCCACGCTTCCAGGCTCCCATCTACCCATTAGTCACCAGCCAGACAGCAGGAACGTCATCAAAATCAAACTTTTCAGGTCTGACAAATGGGCCGATTCCAATTTAAAAGCATTTCATCCGGACTTCTGCAACCCGCTCTAGTTCCTCGCCTAGGACTTTCCCATGATTTCAGGCTACAACACGTTTCCACCTGGCCAACCTTGAGCTGAAGATGGGCAGTAGCCGGGACACAGGGTTCACGTTAATCTGGAGGCTCCCGGCATTCCACACAGACGAGTCGGGGCATGTGGAATGTTTTCTTGTGCAAAGGCACTTTCTGTGGTCCCACATTCCTTCCTCGTTTCTCAAGACATTCTAGCATATTATAGATCAAACTAAAGACCCACTCAGCTTTTTAGCTGCATGAGATTCATCGGGACAGTACGAACAGTGTAGCTGTTGCAAGAGCATAAATCAAACGCACAGTTTACGGCAAGACTGGACGAGAGCATTATTTAATGATATTAATGCTACCCCATGGCAGTTCTCTTTTTAAAAATGCGAAGGGAATTTCATGTAGGTGAAAGCTGACAGATTAATCGCATTGGGGACTGACGTTCTCTGTCTAATGAAAGAATGATTCAGCAAAGCAAAGCTGCCGCATGCTACTTTTTCAGTGGGACTCGACCCTGAACTGGAAACATTGCTTCTATGAATGGCAGAGCTGTCCAGTCTCCATGGCTCTTTCAGCTTTGATACCTCAAACTGGGATTGCCAACAAGGCTGGGGGGGAGGTGTCTAATTGTTGCCAATTGTGATGGTGGTTTTGTGGTGTCAAAGCCTTGTGCGCTCAGAGCAGGACTGACTCTCTATTAGTAATGGTTGCTGATATTCAGCCTGAACTCTCTTTTGCTAAATTTCTTCTGTTCTGACTCCCCTGGGCAAGCCTAATCAAGCCCCATCCCTAGATGTTCCCACCCTTCCGATATTTACACGCAATTTATGTCTTCTGCAGCACTGACCGGAGGAAAGGAGACGCATCCTGTCCTCCGTTTGTTACCACTGGAGCAGAAATCAATTCTCCCCTCACACCCATATGTTGTCTTCCTGTATCACAATGAGAGACCATCGTGTCCTGGCTAGAGGGAACTGGACTGCCTAGTTTTACCAGCATTTGCTTTTTCAGCTAAGAGTGTGGAAACCAACAAGAAGAAAAAGCCGACAGCTCTTGGCCGACAGAGCAGTGCCGGAAAAACTCCCAATGGAGACGCAGCTCTGCCGACGGAAGAGTGCTTCTGTCAGCAGAGCTAATGCTGTTCAGGGAGGTGCTGTAGATCTGCTGGGAGGAGAACTCCTTTTTTGGCCAGTACCTGCTTTTGGTTTGAACCAGCTGCCTCAATACGAAAGGATCCATCTCACACTCCCAGTCCCGAGCCACCCAAGCTACTCCTCCACAGGTGAGATCTAGTTCTGGGAAGGGGTAAACTAGGATCCTCTCACTTTTCCCCTTTCCGGTTGTCTGTGACCCTTCGAAGACCCTGCATCAGGTCAACGTGTCTTTTTAGCTGCGGAGGATGAAACCAGCTCCAGCAGTTCTGCTCCTGGGGTGCCCGAGGGGGGCCTGCTTCGGCGCAACGCAGGGCACCGTGTCCCCTATAGAACAGAGCGTGCCGCTTCTGCGGCAGTGCCAGCACCTGCGAACCCACAGAACCCAGCACCTTCGCTCTCCTGCTCAATATGCTTTTAACCAGGCACCAAGGTACTCTGCCAGTTCCTTTGCCGCACGCTTTGGAGTTTCATGCCCTGAACACACGCACTGAAGCATTAGCAACCCCAGGGAGCTGCGGAAGGGATCAATGTTCATTACCATAGCAAATCAGCGTCCGTTTTCATTTCTTTCTGCTCACGTCAATGGCATGGTCAGGCAGACGCCTGTTTACTTTACCTGGCAGGCATCCTTCCCTCCTTCCGCATAGCCAGCGCACAGCATGTTTTCCGTTAGCGCCGGGACCCGCTCAGAGCACTGCTTCTTGCTGATTAGCTTCATCTCCACTTTCTTTAGCATGTTGGTTAATTTCATCTCCCCCCCTAGCCAGAGAAAGAGAGGAGAGAGGGTGTGTGTAGGGGGTTGTGTGTGGTTAAGGAACAATCTCAAACAATACAATTAAAAGAGCTGGAGTCAGATCACAGCAGCGGCATATCTAACCCCAGGCTACTCCATGGGTCTCCAACCGCACCTTGAGCGTCTGTGTGTAGACAGGCCTGGTCTAGCAGCTCCGACCCCAGCAACCTGTCTACAGCCCCGCTCTGACTTCCACCAGCCTCGGTTACTATTTGCAGGGTCACAGCTTATTCCATCCAGATGTGGCTTCCGTTACTTCAGTGGGCTTACACCAGAGAGAAACCTGGGTCATTTCAGTGTTATCCTCTCCACCTAAATCAGTCCCTCCAGCTGAAGAGGAGTGAACAAGGACCAGGCTGGAAACCACTGGAACAATCAGCCTGTGAACACATTTGGCCCAGGATGGTTCTAGCTCTCAACTCCCCTTCATTACGAACCACAGCTTGCAATTCGGGCCCCGATTGACTGCAGCCCAACCAGATCTGTTGTGTGTCTAGCTTTTGGGACTGAAAATTGGGGAGGGGGGGTGGGACTGGCTTTTGAGGCCTTGGCGGGCTCCATTTGGAGATACCTTCTCAAGGTGTGAGGCGTCTCGTGTTGGGGAGGGCTGCCCTTTGCACTGGAGAGCAGCGTCTCACATTGATGGGAGCTGCTGTATGTGAAGGGACCTTGGTGGCGTAAGTTGCGGGGGGGCTACTCTTCGTAAGAGTTAGGGTGGGCGTCTAAGCAGCTTTCAGCTGCATCTCCCCCCCCCCAAACCCTTCTAGTGCGCCTGTCTCGCTGTGTCCAGCATCAGGGTGAACAGGCCATCACTAGCCTCCCTTCCAAAAACTAGAGCTTGCCTGAGCTACGGACACCTGTCCCGATGTGCTGTGGGGTGGTTATTTTAAAGTAAGTGAATGCAGGCTTTCTTAGCATGTAGCCCCCCACCCCACAGGTCAGTACCTGCAACCGTGGCTCCCCATCCAGCAACCCAGCAGTGCTTCCACGTCTGAAGGTCACGTATGAAGGGCAGGCAGACGGGCATTTTCTGCTCACTGAGCTCTATCGGTGAGTCGAGCAGGATCAAGGCTATGTCGTTGTCCATGCTCGCACTGTCAAAGTCCTCATGAAGAATCACCCGGTCCAGCTTTTTCTTCTCTACTTGGTGGCTTTCCAAGTCGACTGCCCCAAGTGCGACGTAAAGATCTGGTGGACTTGGCAATGACATGGAGACAGCGCGTGAACAAGGACAGCAAAGCCTTTTTACCAAGGTGGGGGGGGCCCTCCTTCGGCGCGGCAGCTCAAAGTGCTTTGCATATCGAAGGGTTGGGTTAGCCACGGAGGCCGTGGAAACCTACCCTCAGCGCTAGCATGGGCAGCATTGCGAAACCACTGTCACAAAAGGCTGGACGCGGCCACCCTCACTCACACGGAGGAGCCCCTTATTCCAGGAGCAGCCAGCTCGAGTTCTTTGAGAGTATTTGCGGAGAAAGGGGGCCATTTACCCTTCTTCGAAAAGGGGCCTATTTTTGCTCAAAATTTTTCAGAGGAGGCATTTACCATGGACAGGCTCTGTCACTAGATGTCTATCAGCTACTTGTCTCACCCCATCAGCCTGCTAGCAGAGTGCCTCACGATCTTTAATGGATTTGTCCTCACAACACCCTGTGAGGTCAGGAAGTGCAAGCCGTCATCCCCAGTACATGGAAGGGGAAACAAAGCACAGGGCGAATAAAGGGCTTGTCTTGGGCTCATTGACTTTCATGCAGCAGGACCAAATATCTAGTGACTTACTCAAGGTCCCAGAGGAAGTTGTGAAAGAAAAGAGAAGCAAACCTCAGTTTCTCAAGTCCCAGGTTAGCACCTAATCAATGGACCATCTGTTTTCCTGCCCTGCTGACCTTTCCTGACCTATGACCATACGTCATGAGAACTTCCCTTTTTGTGCCTCTGTTTCCCTCCTGCCCTTTGCCTTGTCCTGGTTGTAAGCACTTCAGGGCAGGGACTGTCTCTCGTTATCTTTGGGCAAGGCCTAGCGCAATCCGAATTTGTGGTGTTTGCACTTTTTGCACTGAGAAGGAAGTACTTTGGCGTAAACACAATCGTTTTGGTTTTTGTTGCTGCGAGAGCAGCGCCGTGTTTCATTTCTCAACCAAGTGCAGAAGCAATTCCGCTGGTAGGGTTGCCTAATTTTTGTGCAAAGATTTTTGCCCTGCACCGCACATGACACACCTTCAGGCAGGCTGCAAGAAGACAGTAAAGTTCACAGTGAAATCAGGGGGCTGGAGGAAGGAGTCCTAGGTGCAGCTGTGTCACAGATTTCCTTTTTTATGACCCCGGGCAAGTTCCTGAACTTCACTTTCTCTGCCTGTAAACTGCCAATGATAGCTGTGCTTTGAGATCCTTGCCTGGAAGGGACTTTCCAAGCACAAAGGGTTATTGTGGAGCCCTGTTATCCTAACAGGGCTGGTGATGAGATTTGAGGGAGTGCTCTAGGGCATCCAACCGGCAAGAGTGTGATGATGAAAAGCAGGGCTGTGCATGGGGCCACCAGCCAGCCCCAGTCACTATTTGAGGCAAGAGTATTTGGGGTTCTCTGAAACTCACCCTGGGGATCTTTTTCTTCTTCTATTGAGATAAGGTAAGAAGCATCAGGAGACCTGCTTCTTCCTCCTCCCAAGAGACACGAGGTGGCCGGTTGAGGCAGATTCTCATCCAAGGCGTCCAAGGTGGGGCTGAGAAATGTCTCCTTGCTACAGTTGGGGAGGAGGGAAAGGGCGGGTTCTTCTGCCCCCTCCGTTGTCTTTCTATGGAACATCCCTGACCCCTGAAATACCACCTGCTGGCCATTGCAATCTCACTTGCTTTGTGAAGGATGGGGTACAATTTACACGGCCCTATTATTCTTGCCTAGCTTGATATATTGCAGGGAAGGGCTGACTCTGGCCTAAGAGAGTTGTCCTCTTGGCGCAGCCAGAAGGTAAGGATGCTAGCGCCATGGTAGCAGGCTTCATGGTTAATTAAGATGAAGTCAGCATGGTCAAAGGCTTGTGGAGTGAGGCTCTTGGCCATCCTTGCTGGGAGGGTGGCAGTGGAAAGTTTCCATGTGGCATAAACTTATTTCCTTGTCTGTTCCTAGTTGCTTTGGCTGACACACTTTGTTTGAGGACTGAGCCCCACCTGGCATTGCCTCTACACAACGGTTGCAATCAGAAGGGTTGTCCCCTTTCCTCCCCCCCCAGTACTCACAGTTCATTCATGAAACAATGTGCCACGGATAAAATCCACCAGCTGCTTATAATCGACCCTCCACAAAAATGCTTCTCTTTGGTCTGGATGCTCACTTGCCAGGGAAACTCACCGGACAGTGCACCCATGCCCTCGCCAGGCTTTGAATCTTTCATCGTGGATGGTTTGTAAGAGGGTCTGAGGCCGCATTCTAAAAGCAAAATGCAGTACACAGTGTGTGTGTGTTTGTGTATCTGTCTGGATAAACTCATCTGCAAACCAGATATATGATCCCATGCAGGGCCCCAGGCTACGTTCACACCAGTTTGACATTGTTGTGCCTCTCTTGGCCTCTGTAGAGTTTTTCCTGACTTACATCACACAAGAGGACGTGATTTCAAACACCCCAAAGCTCCAAGCAATAGGGAAGAGGATTTGAACCTGGGGCTTGTTGGGCCATAAAGAGGCAGGCTATTCTCCCATTTCAAATCCACTGTTTGCATTCTGAATGCCTGTAAAGTTAGGAGGATCTGAAATTCTTGGTGTAAGGTGCCACGTGAGCAGAATGATGAGTACAACATGGGATTCATAGATTAACAATTTTAAAGTCCAAGAGGGACCATTATGATTACCTATTCTGACCTGCATAACACTGGCCATATAATTTCACCAACTGAATCCTGCATCAAGCCTTCATTAATGGCTGAGATAGAGCCAGAAATACAGCCAGTCTTGATTTAAAGACTTCAAGTGATCGACGCTCCACCACCAAGGGTTAATTACTCTCACTTAAAAATGTGAACCTTATTTCCAATCTAATTTTTGTCTAGCTTCAGCTTCCATTCCTTGAATCATGCTCCTTTGTTTGCTACCTATCAATTTTTCCCACTCACTTACAGACCATGATTAAACCTCCTCAGACTAATCTGTGATAAACAAAATAGATTGAGTTTATTTAGTCTATCACTGTGAGGTAGGATTTCCAGACTTCGTCTCATTCTAGTAGTTTCTTCCTGAACCCTTTTCAATTTATCCATTTTTTAAAGTATAGACATCGGAAATGGACACAGTATTCCAGCAGTGGTCTCTCATGCTGTAGACAGTGGTAATAACACATTGCTACTTCTGCTTGATAGTCCCCTGCAGATACATCGCAAGATTTCCATTTGCTCTCTTATTTGCTGCATCATCCTAGAAGGTCATGTTCAGCTGGTTATATACCATGACCCCAAAATCCTCTTCTGAACCACTAGTTTCCAAAATATATTCCTCCATCCCATAAGTGCAACCTATGGCTTTGGCTCCTACGTGTACAATCTAACATTTAGCTCCATTAAAACACATGGTTCCTCTTAGCTTAGCTGTCATGAAAATGAAGATGCATGTGAAATGTATGAGTTTAAGAAGCAAGCAGCAAATATAATGAATAAGATTGTAATTTCTTTGGGGCGGGGACTGTCTTTTTGTTCTATGTTTGTACAGAGCCTAGCACATGGGCTCCTTGGTTTATGACCAGCACGCCGCAGCATTAACAAAATACAAATCATAATAGACATATTCAACCAAGGATAAAAGCTATCAGGTATATTTAGGATATAGAGATGAAATATAATGATGTAACACAGGAGTTACAGATCTCAGGCTTGTAAGGTATTTAGCATAGCCTATTTAGGCCTTAGGAGCTAGGATAAGGTAGCTATATTAGAAAGATAAATTAGCATAAATAAGTTAATAATTAACTTGCTGTGCTCGCATCCACATTTGTGATAGGCAGATGTTTTGAACAGAAATGCTGTGCTTGAAAAGCAACATTTACAAGAGTCCAGTAGACACCACAAGATGAGTGTTGGTAGCTGGGATGAAAGGTTAGAGACGTAAGGGAACCGCCTACCATGGTGCGAAAGTGATGTAAATGTTAATGAGTCTAAGGCGAATTACCAAGATAGCCTACGAAAAATGGGGCACCCCAAAAGTAGTGGGGTGGGGAGGTTCAAATAAGGAACGGGAGTTAAAACCTTCATAAATACGTGTGCACCGCAGCGGGCGTGAGCGTAACGCGTTATAAAAGCTGTGGCCCAGCCTGCAGGGTCGTGGGGGAGATGCCAGGACGACGACCACTATCGATGATGATGATGATGTGACTAACACTTTGGGTTTCCCACAGGCCTGGTGTGAGTCACGCAAATACTGCACATTCTGTACTGGGCTCTCTCACTTTTACCCAACTGCAGTGCGTGCATTGTTGTTTGGTTGGCTAATAAAAGCAGTCAGAGAGCACGGGGTGTTGTCCGTGTTGTGCTCCATGGGGGTACCCCGTGTATTGATAACCTCTCTGCTGTAGTCATTCTTGGGGCTGAATTGTCACAGATTAAACTAGATATAAACCCTCACCGGGGGGGTGGGGAACGCAGAACTCTAGATAAGACTACACAGCTTGAAAAAACACCCTGACCCCTTAAGTGGGTGGATCCTGCCAGTTGTGTACAAGCAAAGCAAGGCAGAAGGTATATTGAACCGAAAGGTTTATGACGGCATTGGGAATTCATGCATATCTATGCTTATGAGAGCAAGTGCTGCTGCAATGGAAGATACCACAAAAGTCAGTTTTCTTCAAATGTTAGGAAAAGTCAGAGCTTTGGCCCCAGTGGCCTTTGCTTTGCGGTCTCATTGTGCCTATGAAAATTGCGCAGTTACTGCACCTATTAGGGCTGTGAACACAGATGTCCGAGATGTCTACAGCTCACAAGCAGCTGAAATGCCTTTTCTGGTTGAGGCTGGAGAAGGATGTTGGTGAACGACCAGCCTACGAGGCAGTGCCTAATTCTCACGCTAGCGCAAAGGATGTACAGTTACAGTAACGTAAGTGAGAGCAGAACCAGGCTCCCCCTGCGGAAAGTGGCCAGGGTTTATAATCCACCTACCTGCATGTGAGCGTCTCATTAAGGCAGGTAGAAGCCAGAGAGTAAGGAACAGCATTTTAATCCCATTCTAACCCGATGCTCCTCGCTCATGTTCAAAGACGTGAGGCTGCTGCAGATACCAAGGGGCAACCTCCGCACGCCATATTCTAGCGAAAGGCAACAATTGCCTCTGCCTAGAGGTGACCACAAAGTTCCTTCTCACCTGCATGTGACATCACACAACCTATTCACTTGCGGTGACATCACAATAGGACGCTATGCCTATCTGGGGGGAATCAGAAGATTTTTCAGCAGGGCCAGGGAGAGCTAGACCTGAGCTGTAAGGCTGGCAACCAGCACAGAAATTTCCCTGAAGTTCCAGACTTGGTTCAGCCTACGATCAGGGGTTGGACAGGGTGGAAATTCACTTTTGGAGCCTGATCTCAGTTCCAGCTAGGTCGTGGTGCATTTGACACCTTTGCTCTGGTTCCAGACCATCTCATGTAATGAATGCTGTAGCTTTTCCTCATTCCTGTATCATTTTGTCTCTCTGTGTCAGCCCCCAGCTCCGCCTTCCCTGCAACGGTTTTTTCTTTGCCCATAACAGGAGCGGAGCCTTTTCTTTCAGCCCTTGGAAGGACTTTCTCTTCCCTCTCTAAGCCTTTCATGTATTCTCTGTGGAGAGCGGAAACTCACTGCTAGGGTAAGTATCAAACAGTGCTCAGTGAAGAGGGTGGCCATAGAGATGTCCAAAGAGCTGACCATCCTTCCCTTGGTGAACTGCAGGCTAACCACAGCTTATATGGCCAAACTCATCCCCAGTGTCACTCCACTGAGCTGAGCGCAGTGAAGTTCCGCCAATTAAGCATTTAGCCCAATTTCCATCTTGCACTTTCAACAACAGCTGGAAAGTTGCAGGGCCCAATTCACCCCAGGGTAACTCCACAGTGAACTCAGTGGAGCTCCATATTTTTGGGTCAGATCTTCTGCTTGTGTAACTTCAATGGAACTATTCTGATTCACCTCATCTGGAAAATCTGACCCCTTTTTTTCTAGTGCAATAGTCCTCAAAGGCCCCAATGGGGATCAGAGCCGCGCCCTGCCATGCTCAGTGTTGGACAATCAGAGATGGCGACATTGTGCCAGCCCTGAAGAGATTACCATCTAATTTGAAAGAGGGTGAAAAGAGTGAAAACAAGCAGCAGGAGGAAAGTGAGGAGGGAGGACAGGGTAAACAGTGATAAGGGTGTGCGATGACAACATAGGCTAACAACAAGCCACGCTCCAAACCAGTGAATGGCTTTTGCTTTTACCCTGGAGGAACAAAAATGAAATCGACAGCCCCAGTAGAGAAACTGGCATCCCAACAGAATGTGAGTCAGAGAATCAGGGCATGGTTCGCTCACACCCGGGTGCAGATCAGGAGTAATTCCACTGAAATGCATAGAGTTACACTGGGGTAGAAGACAAAGAATTCGAAAGGAGAATCAGCACTTACGTTTTCCTATCCCCTCTCTTTCCATTTCACCCCATGCCCAGGAAATCAGAGAAAGGTGCCGGTTTCCTTGACAGTGAACAACAAACCAATTCAGTGGTGTGATATTTAACAAAATGCATTCTGTTGCTATAGCAACTGGAAATTCCAAGCAGGATGCTAGAGCATATGGGAGCATCTCCAGAGAGAGCGGCACATTACGATCATACCAGGAGCAGTCTCTCTTACGCCCCTCTTCAGCATAAATGTGATGACAAACAAAAGAAGTTTCCCCTTGCTTTTGAAGTTGGACAACAATGAGCACAGACCCAGGAGCAAGGACATTAGGAGTGCGAATTGGATTTTGGGCAAGTCATTTATTTCTGTGCCCTAAATGTCCATCTGTAAAATGGGGATAACAACACTTTCCTTCTCTCACCCTAAGTCACTCCTGTCTAGTTAGCTTGCAAACTCATCAGGGCTGGGACTCTCTTGCCATGTATTTGTACAGTGCCTAGCACAACTGGTTGACACACCTAGGTGCTACTGTGGTACCAAAAAATAATAGTAATAGTTATTTGACAATTCATTGAATTTCAAAGACAACCTGAGATCTACTCCATTCTACAATCATACACAACAACACAGATGGAACACCAGGTTTTTTTTCATTAGCAAGCTGCAGCCTTTTATTATATTTGCTACATTTTTCAGATCTAACCCGTTGTATATTTCAGTTCACAAAACACAGCCGATGTGCTTTATCACAGTGCTGGACACCAAACTGAATCTCTTTGTATTGACACACTTTTTGGTGCAGTAGAAAAAAAACCCCTCACACTATAATTTTTTTTTTTTGACCTAAAATTGTTTCAGGAAATAGGCACTGCAGGTAATGATATAGGTTGCTGTGAATGGGGAATAGTGAGAGACTAAATTCCTCATCCCCACCAAAGACATCAAAGTGTGGCTACTATTGTTAAGATAACCCCTAGAACAGCGGTTCTTAACCAGGAGTCTGCAAGTCATTTCAGGGTGTCCGTGAGCCCTGAACCCTCTCAACCCCGGGGCTGCAGACGGAAACTCTGAGCTCTGGCAGGCAAAAGTCTCAAGCCCCTGAGCCCTGCAGGTCTAACGCCTACTGCTCTGCAAGGCAGAAACCCTAAGACCCCCCGTTCCACAGGGCTCAAGCCCCCCTCCCCTCCTGTTCAGCAGCTGAAGCCCTGAGCATCTCCAGCCCTGCGGGGCAGAAGCGCCCAACCCCGCCATCTGGCACCATCTGCCCCCCACTGGATCCTGGAATTTTTATAGCATGTTGGGGGGGCCTCAGAAAGAAAGAAGTTGAGAACCCTTGATGTACATGACCCCATCTACACAAACATACCACCTCCTGCGCGTGCACACGCACAGACACAGGCACACAGTCACCCCAACACACTCTACCCTGGGTCTCCCTTCCCCATACGAACCACCAACTACACTAAAACTAAACTATCACTAACACATCAACCCCCTCCCGCTACAGTGGCGTGACCCAAAAACCTTACAAAAGACATAGAAGCTTTAACTTGGACAAGACATGACAGACACAAAACAGTCCTTAAGGACGCTAGCGTCCTCTTAGGCCAGGTCGTTACAATACTTTGGTATAACATACTTTTTTTTATAAATGACTCTGGTTAAAGGACATATTTAATTTCATTGAAACGGAAGAAAATTGTCAAGAAAGATACATCAATTTCTTTATTAATATGCTTAGCAAGGAAGCTATTTGTCCAAAAACATTTCCTGAATCTCTTTTGTGGTCTGTATTGTTACGGACATACTTGATGACAGGTATTTTTAAAAAAATTACCAACATAATTGATATGGGCATGATTATATTTTGACAAACAAAATATGCAGAATTTTAAAACATTGTGCACAGAATTTTTAATTTTTTGGCGCAAAATTCCCCCAGGAGTCGTCATAAAACAACACGTTGAATTGTTTTACCTTATGTTTCTAGCAAAACCATAATACAATGCTGGGGCAGTGGTCTAAACATAGATTATTTTTTAATACTAATAGGACAGGAAACCCCAATACCCCCAAGCCCACAGTAGCCATTGGGATTCTTGCCCAGATACTGTTGATGGTAATCTTCCGCATAATAGAACTCTGGAGTCGCACGGATTTCTGTTGTGATTGTGCCAAAGCCACTCTCTGTCAATACCTGTCAAGACATGGTACAGAATTCCATTAGTGGTTGGTTTGCTTCTGGGTGAGAAATAAAGCTGATGATAAACGACATTAGGAAATCATATTCAAGAGGTGCCGTAGACTTTTATAGTCACTTGTACAATAGTTACAGAAGAGCCTTGATTTTATCACGTAGACTCAAAAAACACTCTGCTTCATCTGTGCTTTTATATTATTTTGGCAGCAGACTTTCCGGGGATCACAGTGTGTCTATGCACTGAGCAGCATGCGTGTTTTATCTTACTTCTAACGGGTTAAATTTTGAATGGCCTTTCCTTGTTTATTAATCATTTTGGGAGAGGAGGGAGCACCTATGACACCAATGAGAGCCAAAAATAGATTCTATGGGCATGTCTAGCTGCAACTAGCCCACGTCAGCTGACTCATGAGGCTTAGGTTATGGGGCTGTTTAACTGTAGTGTAGACATCTGGGACCCTGCCCTCAAATGTCTACACCAATTAACATGCTACACATCAGTGTGCTTTCGAAGTGACACTCCCACAGTGCACATTGCTACGCCACATAGACATGCTCTTAAACTATGATCAGTTCCATTGACAATCAATTCCTTAAGGTGGAGCTACAGACCTGGGGTAAAATCCTGCTCAGGCCTAATTTCAAAGTCCAACCCAAACCCAACCAGACCACAGCCAACCTGACCCAAGCCTTAGCATATCCGGCTGTTTCCAGAGCTGACCCAACCTGGACACTTGTAGTCACATCTCGTTGGGTTGGGTTGGGTTGCAACAGTATAGCCACCGGCCCGGACACCATTTTCTTTACTTTGTTTTCTCCATGCAGCCGCTGAGGCTAATTATCTCCCAGCCCTGCTCCCCAGCCTTGGCTGGCTGGCTGTGCCCCAGTCCAGCCCAGCACCACACACTAGTTCCCACCGACGACTACCCCCGGAGTTGTGTCAGCATCACCGATGCCACCTCAGTCCTGGGGCTCAGCCTGGTGGGGTATTCCTGCTCCCCATGGCAACAATCCACCTCTGGCCACCTCCTGCCAGTGGGGATGTTGCAGAGGTGGCGGCGCACCCTGCTGCTGCCGACCACGCCAGTGCACTGTGAGAGAGGCACTGCAACTCGTCGGCACATGGAGGTTGCAGGAGCTGATGGGAGTGGGGCACAGTCGCCTTGGGGCCCTGCCTACCTGATCAGAGACTACCTGAGCCTGAGCATGCCAGGCTGTTTTCACACCTGACCCAAATCTGTAGTCGGGTCCCATTGAGTTCAGGTTGGGTTGCAAGGCTCCAATTCTAGCCCCACTGAAGTCAACAAGAATTTTGCTATTGACTTCAATGGGACTAGGCTTTCATCTCTGATGCCTTAATGTTCCATTTGTCCTGCAAGAAACGAGCATCTTCTAGATGAACTTGCAGTCATTCAAATAAATTCACCCCGCAGGGTTTGAAATTCCCTCCAGGAGAGGAGGAACTTTAGGGTTGCGGTACTGCAGGGTAGCACTGATTTCTAGTCAACTGACAAAAATGTGTACATTTCAAAGTATCTTACAAAAAGTCATCAGGCCTCATTATCCCCATTTTACATCAGGGGAAACAGAGGCATAGAAACAGACTGGCACCGATTTGTAAAAAGTGATCACTCATCTGGAGGGTCTTAATTTACAGGTGACAAACTTGACACTTAGAGCCTGATTATCAGAGTTACAGAGCACAAAAAATGCAGTCAATGAGAGCAGTCGGCACCCCGCACCTTAGGGAATGAACTGCACCTTTCGGGATTGACCCTCTAAGCCTGAGCCAAAGAAGTCATTGTGTTCTCTATTGA
Organism: Mesoclemmys tuberculata; assembly: GCA_007922155.1. Taxonomy (NCBI): domain Eukaryota; kingdom Metazoa; phylum Chordata; order Testudines; family Chelidae; genus Mesoclemmys; species Mesoclemmys tuberculata. Next base: position 2,030,062 of record ML675712.1, read on the forward strand.
TGTAAAAATCTGAAGGTGGCTGAAGATCCATTTGGAAAACTTTTATGGTGGCACTGCTCTGGATAACACTGATAACTCGCAGGTATTATTTGCTAGCTAATAAAATGGCCATTAAGCAAATGACTTTGACTACATGGAAAATACAGCTTTGCAGCCCAGAGATTTGAAGACCAAACACTAAAACAGGTTAAGAGCCACATTTGGGTTCCATTCACAGAGTTTCTGGAGTTTTTTTCCTCAGGTCACATAACTCAATTAGGATTAGAAAGATATTTCAAGGCAAATTCCAGCTCATTTCCAAAGTTTATACATCGGAAAGAGAAGATTTGCCAATATTGGGGCCAATGGTAACGATGCACAGTTTGCAGTTCAGAGAGTGGGATGTATGGGGGGAGATTTAAAATTGGACTTGGAATTCTTCAGGCCAGAGTCCCCAAATGAACCTGAAATTCCTCAAAGGCTCCTAAAAGCTGAAAGGTTTTCTTTTTAACATTCAACTGCCATGAAGTTTTAACTATTGCATTTTTCTTCTCTAAAGCAAACAGAGAAGTGCTGACACTTTGGACCCAATTCCCCTCTGATTTAGGGCTTTATCCTATGAACAGCAAAGCTCCCATCAACGTTAACGGTACAAGATGTGGAACTTACACTGGTGTAGCACAGGAATAACTCTATGAAGGCAAATGGAGATACACTGGTATAAGATAAGTGTGAGAGCAGAATCAAGGCCTGGAAGAATGTATGGCCATGCACTTATATTACCAGACAAACATGTACTAAGCCTCACGACACTGACAAACAAAACTGATAAAAGGAAATACTTTTCCGTACAACACACAGTTCATGAAACCTACTGCCACAAGACAGCACTAAGGCCAAGGACTCAGCAAGATTCAAGAAAAGGGACTGGACCGTTATAAAGATAACAAGAATCTAGAGTTAGAATAGTAAATGTTCAAAATAGAACTAAGGGTTTTGGAAGGAATATATATGAGCCAACATCTATCTATTGGGGTTGGGAGGAAAGTTTCCCTGGGGAAAAGTTATGCCATAATTACCGGCTTCAGGGTCTTTAGCTCCTACCTCTGAGGCAACTTGTCCTGGCTACTGTCAAAGACAGCTTACTAGGCTAGATGAAACACGGGTCTGATCCAGTCTGGGAATTGTGTGGCTGCATGGGTATACTACTACTATACGCATTGTAAAGACAGGTGAAATGAGACATAGAGTCAGGTTAGACATAGTAACATGCCTGAGATGCCACAAGAAGTCAGTGGCAGACCTGGCTCTAGAACTCAGGAATCCCAATTCCCAATCCTAAATCTAAATACAGGGGAAATAGGAGGACGCTGGGGAATAATCCTAGCTAACCTG
>ML675712.1:2031835-2127448 GCA_007922155.1 Mesoclemmys tuberculata
TATTCACCAATGACATGCAATTATGATATGTTCTGTACAAAGTATGCCTTGTTTGGTATGATTTTAAAAGTCTTGTTCTGCTCATCATTAATATCCTATTGGATTGTATGTGCTACCATAGTACGTGAAGCTATAAAATATTGTAAATGCTACTAGAACGTGTCGTGAGGTGGGAACCACCTAAACTAGCTTTATAGGTACTACAATGAAGTGGCCAGACGTGCTAATGGGCCATCAAGGAAAGATTCCACTACCAGGGATTGCTCACAGTGAAGGCTTTGCTGAAGAACACACATTTGCAATAGGGTTGCTTGATCAATGGGAAACAGCCATCACATCACATGTATGGATTGTTCTAGCAAGCTGAAACAGATTATAAAAGGGGGAGCGTGACATCAACACAGGGCTCCACTCCCCTTCAACTGAACATCTGAAGGGTCGTCTGGAAGATAAAAGGACTTTGAAAGGAGGGAGGAGAGCCCCAGGCAGAGAAGGTTGCCCAACCTGCATTTAAGGAACTGCTTGCACTAGCTAACGAGGATGAGACATTGCTAATTCAAGAGCTTGTTAGTGTGTAAAATTTAGACTGCGATCTTATGTTTATTTCATTTGGTAACTACTTTTAATCTCTTTCCACTTTCCACTTATAATCATTTAAAATCTATTCTTCTGTAGACAATAAACTTGATTAATGTTTTCTCTCAACCAGTGTGGTCTTGGAGTGTTTAGACCAGCAGTTCTCAAACTTCATTGCACAGCAACCCCCTTCAGAAAACAAAAATTACTACATGACCCCCAGGAAGGGGATGGGGGTGAAGCCAGAGTCTCGCCGCCCCAGATGGGGGAGGCCAAAGCTGAAACCTGAGGGCTTCAGCCCTGGACAGGGGTGGGGGAGACCTGAGACCCGCCACCCAGGGCTCAGAGCGGTGGAGCTCAGGCTTTGGGTTCAGCGCCCGGCCCCAGCAAGTCTAACGGCAGCCCCGGTGACCCCATTAAAGCAGGATCACGACCCACTTTGGGGTCCCGACCCACAGGTTGAGAACCGCTGGTTTAGACAAACTGCTTTAACAAGAGCTGGTGCACATTTCTTCCACTTTGAGGGAAGGGCGGACTGGCTAATAATCTCCCCATGTCAGGTTTTTTGACCAGGTTTAAATGGTATAATCCTGGGGTCCCTGGATGGGGAGCCAGGTGAAGTATCTCTATTGTTGGTTCATGAGTGGCTGGAAAGTATTCACTGAACTAAGATGGGTGTGGTCCCTTCCTGTGGAGGGCTACGTAAGTGGCCAGGGGTTTATGGCCTGTCACAGGATCACAATGTGAGAGGGAGCCCAAGCTGGTCAGACAGAGTGCTCAGTGGGTCCACAGCTCCTCGGCTGTACCCCAGGGTTTCTGCATACTGTCACAGCGATCCTTGAACATGGTAACAAGGAACTGTCAAGTAGGAGTAGAGAGGTTAAATTACCTCTATATTTGGTACTGATATGACTGCTACTGGAATACTGTGTCCAGTTCTGGTGTCCACAATTAAAGAAGGATGTTGAAAAACTGGAAAGGGTTTAAAGAAAAGCCATGGGAATGATTAAAGGATTGGAAAACATGCCCTAGAGTGAAAAACTTAAGGAGCTCAATCTATTTAGCTAGTCAAGTGACTAGGTGACTTGAAGAAAGTCTATACGTACAGTACCTACATGGGGAATAGAAAAGTGATAATACATGGTTCTTCTATCTAGCTGACAAAGGTGTAAAAAGATCCAGTTCCTGGAAGTGAAGCTGGACAGGTTTAGATTAGAATAAGGTAAAAATGTTTAGTTGCAGGGGGTAATTATTAACAATTGGAACAACTTACAAAGGACGGTGGGGGATTCTCCATCAGTGGAAATTTTAAAATCAAGATCTGATATTTGTCTAAAACGTATACTCTAGTTCAAACAGAAACTAATTCAAGCAAATCCTATCACCTGTGTGTTATGCAGAAGGTTTGACAAATAGATCATGTTGGTTTCTTCTAGCCTTATAATCTCTGACTCCACCCACATACTCCAGAGTCACTAGCAGATTCTACTGGAGAGAAGTCCAAACTAAAGCCTGGATCCAAACATCCCTATGCTGTCCAGTACCTCCTCAAAGTGGGTGATGGTGGCCAGGGAGGAGACATGATGGAGCAGCCAATGGCTGCACCGATTCAGTGCATCTCTTCAGTAGCCTCTGCCAGCCAGATTCTTATGGAGACCTCTTCAGCTTGATTCTGAGAAACAGCAATGGCAGAAACACATCCTGCCTTTGTCCTGAAACTCTTATATTGCTGCATTCTATGAGGCCATTCGTCACTGTTGCGGCAGACTACACATGTGGCCATCGCACTTCCCCACACTTTACTCTTCTGGTGTGAAGACTGCAATACCTATGGCAATACTGGTATTTGTTATGATGAAATAGACCAAGTGTCACATCTGAAGGCTGTGACAAAACCCCAGGTGCCTGAGGTTTCAGTGAGCAGGAACACTTTCCCTTTGTTTATATCAGCAGTTCCTTTAGATTCTTCTCTTCCTTTTTGTTTACCTCTTCCCTGGGCCTACCGTTACTGCTTGTGGAGGAGTTCCTATATTCCCATTTGTATCACAAACTAAATTCCAGTATCACTTCGCAATCTTCTGGTAGCGTTGCCACCCATGCCTTTTCCATCTTAAAGGAAATTAAGGGGCATCCAAGTAACTTACATAAGTATATCATTGGGTTATGAACTTGCCTCACAACTTGTTCTGGGTGTGCAACGTAATGGCATGCAAATGACACACCACATCAGTTTGTCTCTCTGGACAAAGATTCAGAAGTAGTGGCCCTGTTAAAGTCCAGTTATTCTGGTTGGTATGAATAACAGCTCTCATCAGTTTGAACATATATCACACTGATACTGAATAAGCTAAGGCAATCAAAACAGAGGGTAGTTCTACAGTTACTCCCAAACCGCAGTTTTCAGTAGTAACTATATAGTATGCAACATTGCTGCCCTTTGATTTGCTACTGCCCTCTCAACTGCCAATATACCCACAATTAACATGGTGGCTTCCCCTTCTTGTAGCCAGATGATTTTATTTAGCCAAACTGTATTAAAATATTGAATCATTTCAGCATCACAACAATAAATTAAAAGGTGCTTGTTTATTCAGATGGGAGTGCTTAATGTTTGGAAAATGCTTTGAGAATTTTAGATGCAATACTATGTTTAAGTGAAAAGTACTCACTTAGTACCCTCAAAATAATTAAAAACCAAATGAAAGGAATGAGGCAGGATCCATTTGTGTGTGGGTTGGATCCTGCCAATCTCTGTAATAAGTCTGGTGGCTATATCTTGGTTAAACAAATGGAAGTTTAGAGGCTGAGGCCACTTTAAAAATTTGTCAACAAAAAGCTTTAAAAATTATTCTATTCAAACCTTTTCATTTTCCAAGCAGACACATTAATAAAGTCAGCAGAGTATTAATTGGTTTCAAGCATTTTGCGGCTTTTAGTAAAAATGGCATCAGCGTGTATATAATTCAGTGCACACATCAAAAACAGACGTACTGCATGTGCTCAGGGCACTGTAAGAATCTAACTTGTCTTGTGTGTTTTGACGAGTTAATCTAAACCACTTCTGATAGAGCAGGCTCCAGGCCTTTGTATTACGGCTCCTGAAAATACTGAGAAATATCTTTACTCAGATAATACCTAGTACTTCTATAGCACTGTTCATCCTTGATGTAAAACACTAAGGGCTTGTCTACACTTACAGCGCTTCAGCTGCTGTTGCGTTTCGTGAAGACGCTACTGATGCTGACGGGAGAACATAGGTACTCCACCTCCTTTAGAGGTGGTAGCTATGTCGATGGGAGAAGCCCTTCTCTCAACATGGCGCTGTCTACACCAGGCGTTCGGCCGTTACAATAGCGTCGCTGAGGGGTGTGGCTGAGGAACATAGTTATACCGACATAAGTTATTACAGACCAGGGCTAAGGAATGAAACCTCCCAACTCTCCTCTCAGTTTTCTAGCAAACCAGTGGCTAATTAGGAACTTCAGTGTTATCATCTTTTTGTAGACCGTGGTTACTTAAAATTCGATATCAACAGCAGACTTCAATTCTTTTTGTTCTAAAGCACAACCCCCTGCATGGAGAGCTAAGGGAGAACTGCATTAGCAGCATACGACCTATGACAAACAATTAGGCATTTCTGATTCTCTTCAATAAGAGAGTACATACATACATACACACTGGCCACCTGATTACGGTGCTATCACTCCCACTTGATACAGATTAATTGAATCTGACAGGGACATATATTAATCATTGGCAGAGCAGGGAACAGAGCTCAGAAATCCAGACCCTCCAGTCTCATGCTGTAACTGACAGGCAATGCCCTCCTCCACTTTGAATCTGAAGAACTTATGTAATTAACATGAGTCATAAAAGATGTACAATTAACAAGCAATGGTTTTATTTCCTCCTTTAGCAGCTAAGGCATCATTTAGATGTAATACTGCAGTAAAAGTCAAGGCAATCTGTGTTACAATATATTTTGAAGAGTTGCTTGTGTGCTGCCTACAACTGGATAATCTGCTACCCTGATGTGAAGTGTTATACTCTCCTTCTCATTATGTAGCAAGATTCTGACGGCTGGTTTAGTACCTTGTCTTTTCCATCGTGCTTACGGATGGTAAAATACATGGTTGGCTTTTCCCATTTGGTTATCGCCAGGGAACGGGAGGTTACTCACCATGTGCAGTAACTGGAGTTCTTCGAGAAATGTCACTCCACTTCAGGTGCGCCTGTGCGCTGCGCCTTTGATCGGAAGTTTTTGGTAGCAGTGCCCATTTGGCCTGCGCATATGCCGACACGTCCTCATGCCCTGCATCAAGGTTACAGGGGGCCACGCAGGCAGCTCCTGTTCCACCGCAAAGTCCCATGACGGAGATTCTGAAGCAGAGGGGAAGGAGGGCAAGTAGCTGAGCACGCACAGGGGGACACATCTTGAAGAACTTCAGTTACTGCACAAAGTGAGAAACATCTCCTTCTTCTTCGAACAGTGTCTCTGCGGGTGGTCTCTTTGGGGTGACTCCTCAGCAGTACCCCCGGCAGAGGTGGGTGGTTCGGAGCAGAGTTCAACACAGAAGAGATGACTGCATTGCCTACAGCTGCATCCAGTCTTGCAGCACGCACCAAGACATCATGATTAGAAAAGGTATGCCCCCAGGACAACGCTGCTACTCTACAGATGCCTATAATGGACACATCTGTAAGCCAAGCTTCAGAAGTAAAAAGTGCTCTCGTGGAATGTGCTATTGCTCTTTAAGGGGATTGAAGCTGAGTTCAGTAGCAGCAGATCTTAATACGCCCAGAAATGCACTTTGACAACCTCTGTTTCAAAATAACCCTTGTTTCTGGCCGTCACGGATACAAATAGTCTAGGAGATCTTCTAGAAGATTTGGTCCTGTCTAGGTAAAAAGTTAATGCTTTCCTGGCATGGAGACATGGGCATTGAACTTGGCTTCTTGACTAATCCAATGTGGTTTTGGGGGGAAAAAAAACCTGGAGATGAATGGTTGGAAATACGATATTTCGAGAATACCTTACGTAAAAATCTGGGATGGGCCTGCAGAGCTCCTTTCTCTCGGGTGAATACCATAAACTGGGGAGGGGTTCTCCCATCAAAACCCCCCGTTCTCCAACCCTTTGGGCAGAAGTTATAGCTATCAAGAAGGCTGTCTTCATTTGCATATCTAACAAAGAACACATAGCTAGTGGCTCAAAGGGAGCTCATAAGGTAATTAAGGACTAGGTTTAGGTCCCAGCTTGGAGTAGTTTCTGATTTGAGGGTAGAGATTTGACAGACCTCTTAGGAATCTTACCATGGCTGGGTGAGCAAAGAGTGAAATCCCCCCCTCCTGATGTCCTTGAAAGGCTGTTATTGCCGCTAATTGAATCCTAATGGAATTCATAGAAAGACCTTAAGTAGAGAACAGGCACAGTTGTAGACTGACTCTAGCCAAAAGCAGTTGAGAAGGCAGTTCACCTGCACGGCCCCCTAAAGCCATAAAGCACAAGGATGTGTGGGCTGTATGGGCGAGCCAGATGGGACCTGCTACCAAAAATCTCTGATCAAAGGTGCAGGTGCAGCTGGAGTGGAGCACCCACAGGGCCACTACCCGAAGAACTCTCTGTGATGCTGCAGAAGGGGCCGAAAACTTATTTACTCAGCGAAACCTGCACTCAAAGCCATATGTGTGACTTCATCCTGGAAAGTTCTCTGGCCTTTATTATACAGCAGGACAGTCTAGATGATCACGTCGGTCCCTTCTAGGCTTGGAATCTATGGATCGATGAAAGGCAGGTCACGCAGGTGTCCTGAACGTACTCAGGAAGCAACGTGAACCTGCAAATTAAAACACGGACGTGATGACCAGCCACTGCGGAATTCTAAGCCCAGACCTCGTGCTGAATCACTGGCTGGCTTTGGACAAGTCACGTAGAGTCTTGGTCTGTTCACCTTCCTGTACAATGCGAGTAATATTAATACTGACCTACCTCTCATGGGTGATGTAAAGATTAGTTAGCTAATGCTTGCACAGGACTTTGGAGTGCTACATAACTGTTCATTCTTCCAGACAAACTATACATTCTCACAGCCTACTTGGCAGTATGCCTCCTGCCAGAGCAGGCAGGACAGACGGATGCTGGCAAGACAATTATACTAGGCTAAATCCAGCACAGTTCATTCGCATGCACATTTCTCTCTGAGGGCAGAATTTGGTCCACGGATTTTATGACTGACTTTGAACCTTGCTGTTACAGACATGGAGCTGATATTTAATAATGCTACGAACAGGGAGACGTAACCATTTTCTGAACACTGTACGTGACCTGATCAGCAAGGGCAAGTTATGGTATAATGGGCTATTAGAACTCCCTGTATGGCTGTACTGCTCCAACTTAATTGGAAAGAGCAAACAGGAAAGCAACACAATAGATCATGATAAGGACGCCCCAGCAACACCTGAGAAACAATGGGGCAAGCTGTTAGCTTCAGAAATCACGTCTCCAGTCTCTCACAAGTTGCAAGCCTTTGCAAAGTGGGGAGCCAGGAGATCAGACGAATTCTCAGGAGTTAAAAAAGTTCTTCTCACTGTTTACCACCGGAATTGCCCCCTAAGGACCAGAATTGCACACTGTGGCCATAAGTCAGATACAGCACAGCACAGTTACCAGACTAAGTGCACCTCTGATCTCTCCAAGAGCATCCTCTTAGCTTCCAGGCCCCAAGCCACCACCTCTCTCTCAGGTGGAATCATACGATTCTCCCACTCTCAGACCAGGCCCTGGATTGCAGTCCCCTATATTTCAACTGTACTTTATCTCCAAACACCCCTCTCCAGCAACAGTCTGCCAGCAGCAATCCACCCTGCTGGGTCAGACTGAAATGACAGAGTGCGTATACCAGGCAGACTGCAGATCATAGCTCTGAGAGAAAAACAACAATCTTTTGCTCTACCTTGGGCTGCATTACAATCAATGTCCTGCACTGGTTGTGAAGGACAATCTGCCTGTTGTCAGTGGCACAACAATCTTATGAAAATGCACAGAACAAGGAGCCATATTCTGTGCTCCGTCACATCAATATAATTCTGGAGTAACTCCACTGGCTTCCATGCTCTCACTGCTTGTGTAGACTGGGGTAGAAGAACAGAATCTGACCCTGTCTTTATAAGCTTGACCTCTAGAACAGATTCCTAAACACTCCATCCTGCCTTCCCTTTGAGGGAAAGTGGATGAAAGTAAGAGATGACGCTAGGGGTCATTTAGAAGTTATGCAATGATAGCATTAGCAAAGATAAAAGATACCTTCCTCAACCAGTGTCTGGGAACTAATTAGGTGTTGAAGGAGCCATTGAGAGAGATGGAAATTCTGTTTGTCTAGCCAACTTTAACCCAGCCAAACAGCCTTTTACTGTACATCCTGCATAGATAATTTATGATGGCTAAGAAAAGATGTGGCCAGTTCTGACTGTTAGAAAGCTAAAGCTAAAATCTATTCAGTGGTTTTAAGCAGCAGACGACTCTTTGCAGATCACTCTTCCATTACACTAACATTCCTGAAATGGACGGCAGCAAGGTCTAGAAAAAGCAGCAGTCTGAGACCTGCCCACTCATTTACTATGTGCGTACTTGGGTACTTTACTACTTAGGTCAGTCACATAACCTCTCTGTGTATCAGTTTCTTCATCAGTAAGATGGAGATGATAGCGTTCACCTCTCTCGCGGGGGCAGTTGGAGGATAGATGTATTAATGTTTATCACACACTTACAGGACCAGATTCTTATCTCATGCCAGTTCTACACGTGTGTGGTTTCACTGGGGCACTGTAGCCTGGCTGGCGTGGTGGCAGTGTCACTCAGGTTTGGCACATCCTCTCCTCTGTCGATGGAGACGGAAGGGCGGGAGCGCGAACGCTGAGGGGCACTGTGACCTAACACGCAGAGATGCAGCGCTTGGAGCACAGAGCTGGGCCCATGGGCAGGAGCCTCTGCTGTAAGGTGAGCTTGCTCTTCAGCTTCCCTCTGCCCTCGCCCAGGGCATCCCCTCCTCACCAGGGTGGGCTCACTGTCTTCCCCCCGCCACTCCCCTGGGCCTCCTCTCCATGCTGGGGTGGGGTCACTCTCCAACACCCATGAGGTGTGATCTTTCAGGGACCAGAAAAGTATGGGAGGGGCACACAGGTCCCGGGGATAAGAAAAATACACATTTCCTATAGTGCCTGCATTTATGCACAAAGCCAACGAAAACATGAGTATAGGAAGCCACAGTATCCCCTAACGTAAAGGGATACTGTAACTTGTCCCACCTGCCTATACAAAGCAGCAGCAAGGGAATATCACCCGAAACCGCATCACCAGTCTGAGTGCGTGTGGGGAAAAGGAAAGGGCAGGTGACCTGGGACCACTTGCCCTCCTCTCTCATGCAGATGGGCATGGAGTGGAGAATGGGTGCACCAGCCAGCATAGATGAGTCCGCATGGCAGGAGAAATGATCTGCTATTAGCATGGACTACTAGTAAATTACTTACTGCCCTGCATTCAAGCAGGGGGCAAACCAAGGAAGGAGTTGTGACTCCCAACTGTGCACTGCCTCTACTCAGGGATGGCTGCAGGCCATAATCAAGCTCATTGTATTTTGGATGAGATGCAATACCAAGGTCTTCAGCACTTGTGGCCATGAGAAGATCCCACTACATTTGTCACAAGTGTAATGCTCTAGTGTCCTGGTTCAGCTGCAACTTTACTAATTATGGACTGCTTACTGAAATTCCCTGTGGAGCTTGAAATGAATACAAAAATCCTTCTTTTTCTAAACCATCATGGAGTGTTCGTAGTGTGCCGTCTGGCAGCTGCTGCATTACACACTAGAGGTGACTGCGTTTCAGTGGTGGGTTAAGTGATTTCTGTACACGTTTTGGGCCAAATGCTGCCTTCAACTACAGCAGTTTAAATGTCATGTAACTCCAGTGATGTCTATGGAATTACACTAGCGTAACAGAGATCAGAATCAGGTCCATACCTTTAAAGCACTTCTGGATGCTTCTTGATAATGGATAATATATTTATATAGTATAGCAAAGTTACAATTGCTGGAATTATATTTAAAATAGCAGCTAGGAATTATAACTTTGCACTCTACCAAGTGTTGAAAAGTCAACAGAAAATGTTTAAAATCAAAGTACTGAGAGATTCCAGCTACCAAAAGCGGAAATGGCTACAATAACATATCCAGTAAGCAGAAAATGTGTTAGAAGAGTGAAATTCCACAGTGTTTTGGCTTCTGGCTTCATAAGGTAGTGAGTATAAGACAGTGTGAAATAAAAAGAAGCCTTTGTTGTTTACATCTGAAGTTTAAAAGCAGCACAGTGTGAATAAACAAAGGATGTTCCACGAAACGCTATGTCAGTGATATACTCTCTCAGTGTGAGTTCCAGAAAATGCCTGGCAAATAGATGCATTGCTTTCTAGTTTTAGGAAAGAAGAGGCTAAACTTTTAAGCCTGCCTTCCAGAAGCTATCTCATTTACCCAGATCTTCAGGTTTTTGATACACTTTCAAATGGCAGAAAACACAAGAGCTCAGTAAGACTGAGAGGTCTGGATTGTTGTAGAGTTTACTTTCAGGTTGGTTAAGCTCCTTAGTAAAGATAAGCAGTCTCAGTGTGATGTTGGAAACCTGAATTAAGACACTGCTATTACTTACTTTAAGCTGTTCAGTTGCACTCCCAGGAGCTGGATGACAGAAACCCATCTCTCACTAATAAAGAGACATTTGAGACTGATTTTTCCATGAAGATGCAGCATGACAATGTATAAAGTGAAAGAACCCAAGACTATAATATCTTAGGCCCTGATTCAGCCAGGTGCTTAAACATATGCTTAACTTTAAGCCTGTGAGTAGTCACCTTGATTTCATTGGGACTAACCAGGTGGTTAAAGCAAGGCATCTGCTTAGCACGTCACTCTTAATGTAGAACTTTTCATCTCAAAGGCTTTCAAGCATTTTACAGAGCAGGTTCCAAACCCTGATTTCAGTTACTCCAGTAGAGACACTGTGTAATCGTCAATTAAGTCAAGAGATTTGTTCTGAATGGACACTTGTGTACCTGAGATCCAATTCTGTTCCTGTGGGACATATTCCCTGACTTCAGTGGAATTGTGCCCGCTTATGCCAGCGATGAGTTTGGACCTGTGGAAACAGGGAACATTTCCCTCACCACTGAAATGCAGCCACTTAGGTGGCACGCAATTGCCATTCTGTATCAGCAGTGCTAAAAACAGCTTTTATTTATTATTTGTACTCCAGTAGTGCCTACAGGCCCCAACAAAGATCGGGGACCCCTTATGCTAGGTGCTGTATAGATTAAGAGACAATCTCTGCCCTGAAGCAGCTAACACTCTAAACAGACAAGCCAAAGGGTTAATGGGGAAAGGATATGACTAGTTTCAGAGAGAAGTCTGACACCTACTGAATCCAACACTGCTTACTGTGGTACCCTGGGCTCCTGGGGAAGACCTTTCTCCAAATGCATAATAGGTTGAAATCGACTTCACATAAGAGATCTGAGGAGATCAGGTTATGGTGTGAAATTAACCCACCTAACATTTGGCCATGTAATGGGAATTTGGTAACAAAGACCTCCTGCCAAGCCCTTTCCCTCTGCCACAGACTGTTACTGTCCGAAGATCACAGCTGTACGACAATTAGGGTACATCTTCATGGGGAATAAAGAAATGCAGCGTAACCGTGGTTGGTCTGGGTCACTTCACTCAGGCTTACAGGGCTTGGGCTGTGGGACTAAAGATTGCTGTGTAGACATTTCGGCTCGGGCTGAAGCCTGAGCTCTGGGACGCTCCCACCTCAGAGTCCCAGAGCTTGGGCTCCAGCCCAAACATCTACCCAACAATTTTTCAGCCTGGGAATCCAAGCCCCACAAGCCCGAATCAGGTGATCTGGGCCTGCTGTGCATTTTTTATCCCCAGGTAGACACTCTTACAGCCAACTCTTACAATCCTTCATCACCAGCTGGCTTTTCTGTAGGAGTTTTGCCTGAGTATGCACTGCAGAATTTGGACCTTCGTTTTAATAGCCCAGCATTTACAAGCCAGACAACGTGTCAATGCCTTAGATGACCTCAGATAAAGTCCACTTCCTTTTGCTTTGAGTGCTCCAGTAAAGCTGGTGGCCTCAGAAGCCCAGAGCTCAAAAAAAACTGATATTTCTGGAATTCTTAAAGATGACTGAGTTGCACCATGAATGGTGTCTAGAAAGGCAGAATTTATTAACTGTTCACTTTGCAAATTCAGTTCATTTCAACAACCCAAGCTGCAGCAACTTCTTCCCACCTCTCCCCACACCCAGTTGTATTTTTTTCTTCCAAATCAATTTTGAAAACTGGTTCCTTGTAGAAATCTTTTGCCAGAAAAAAGGAACAAAATCCATACAGCAATAATGCCAGCTGCAAAAGCATAGTTATTTGTTCAGACCTCTTCCTGCTGCCAAAAATGCAGGGACAAGCCTACAGTACCATGTGGGGAGGAATGCAAGTAAAATACAGTGTAGAGAAACAGTGGAAGTCCTATAGACTCGGCTCCTAGGTGTTCAATCTTAGAACTAGATGCAGTACTAGCAGTAATCAAATAGTTTCTGAACACTACCTTCATCAGTCAGGACTGCAAAATGGTGCATAACTGTGTTACATCCATAAACCTTGCACTATTCGTATATTTCTTTCACAAGCTATAAGCTTGTTTTATTTAGGATGTTTATAAGACACCAGCCTCCATAGAATCTAGATGCAAAATGCTCTCACTATTTCAGTTCGTAACTCCCACTACAAGCACATTCCATATAATTAATTTAAATACTTTGAGTGAAGGTAGATAATAGTGTTCAGCTGTCGACAAGTTAATCTTGTAGTAATCTTGGAGAATACACAGCCATTTTAGACTTTAGAGGTCAAAATCTATTCCCACAGTATAAATCCACTGGCATTAATAGAGTTACACTGATTGTATGCTGGTGTACATGAGAGCCGATTCTGACCCTTAGCAAAATGAAACGGCAAATTGAATGTGGTCGGCCTAGATTCCAGACAGAGAAAGCAAAGGAAGTATAAGGAATGCACTTTACATTTTAGAAAGAACCTGGCATTTGCAACATATCTTCTTCCTGCCAGCTTTGGAGCAGCAGTGACTTGGCAACATTTAGAGAGCCAGATGTCATCCTCATCTGGTTGTCTTGGCTCTGCTTAGTTTGTTTGAAATGAACAGTAACACAGAGCGAGTATGGGGTCTTCCTGGTGCTGCTCACATGACAAGAAATAGAGCTAGCAAAGACCTTTCGGTCAATGTCTTAGTCTCCTGAACCTAGCTTCAGTTTGCATTGTTTTGTGGAAGTTTATGAGACTCCCCAGACAAAGCCCACAAGATGAAATCAGGGTTAACAGGACAAGAGCTCAGAAAAGGAATAAGGATTTGTTTGACAGCTGTCTCTCTTCACATGATGAGTATGGAATGAGATGGTCCCCAGCACTTCTACTGCAGAGGCTCCGAACACAGTTGGCTATTTGGAACGCTGAACAAATGTCTTGGTTATATGAGCTTGCAGTTGTATTTGTAATTGATTTGGTCAATCACGTTGCTACTTCTTGCTTCCACTGTTTCATTAACTAAGTGTCATGCTATATGAAACTGATGGCGAGGAGAAAAGCATAGAGTCAATCATTGCGCCAGTAGATTTCAAAATTGCAATGCAGAATGGGGCTGTATTTCTAGTCCTTTGTTATTAAAGCTACTTCAAGTTATTGAGGATGCGCTGGGAAATACGGAGCTATGCAGTCAAACCTAATGCATTCCTACAGCCGGATGTTCCTTTAGATTCAGTAAAGGAGGTAAATTCATGGGCAAGTGTTAGCTGCCACATCAAAATCCTGGCAAAGTCACAAATGCCTTTAGACCTAGGCAACAACAACAAAAAAAGTCATTCGGTTTGGGACCCCATGTGACTGACCTTGTATCAGAATTACTTTGTAACCAAAAGCCTGATAGAGTGTGTGTATGTTTGTACACACATCAATATGTGTGATAAGAAGGCTGCTTTGTTAAGGAACCTGCCTGCCAACAAACCCATTTTTGTCACCATCTGCTAGGAAGAGAGCAAGCACCTGTTAGGAGCAGCTGCTGAATGCAGAATGTAGGTAAGAGAAAAATCAGTTTCGTTCACGAGTTGGCCTGCTGCAGGTAGCACATGGCTCACACCAACAGGAATGCCAACTGTTCCTTTTTAAGCTTGTCCTAATTAGGAAATGGATAGTGTTATGAAATCTCAAAACTGTTCATTTAGGTTACTACAGGAAGTTCAGAGTGAAATGATCGTGGCTCCCTCCTCTTCACACGGCTCCCCAGCGTCAGTTTCAGTTGTCTCTTTTTTAAAGGAAAAGTGCAGGGAAAGCTAAGCGCATTTAAAGCCCTTTCACACAACGCACTGCCCCTCTCCCTAGCAGAATTCATCAGTGCTGTCCCTCTGAGGAATAGCCATGTAAGCAACCCCCTCCCTAGCTTTTCCTTTACAAAACAACCGTTTCTATTTTGCTGCTTCAGTAGGTTCTGTTCACTATGGCTTATCTGTGGATCCTACTGGAAAAAACAAATGCACAATTAGCATTGAATAGAGTGTGTGCGCTCATTATCACCACAGTCATGTGCACCAGTGCAAAACTACCAACTTCATGCTGTGCAATAATTTCCCCAAGGGAAGAGGTGGATTTCTGGGTATTTAAAAACTGGGCTGGAGAAAAGCAGTAAAGAGTATATTGCCTTGTTATTACAGCAACTCGTAGGTGCCTCAAAACAGACACAGAATGGGAGGGGAAACAGAGAAGTGAAGCGATTCACCCAAGATCACACAGTAGGTCAGAGGCTATGAGGAACAGAACCCAAATCTCAGGCCAATACTCAGCCCAGTAGACCATGTTGCCTCTCCAGACATGGCCTCTGTTAGGGAATGGAATCGAGGTCAAAGCATGATTGTTCAGGTTCTTATGTCAGGCCCATCACCATAGTTTCTCAATCTCTAATGGGACAGCACATTAGCTGCCCTACTAGTTCTTTCCTTTCTCTGTTTCCTGGAATCTCATGTCCATGGAGAGTTCTCATGTGGTTTTCTACAGCTGCATGATGTAGTATTTGTGCTCCCCAAGCCAACCCTACTGTCTCATGTCACACCTGGCATAACTGAGATAGTTACCGTCTTCAAAGTGCACAGGCAACTGGCTGTCCTGTGAGTTGGAGCCTTTTTGTATCATGGAATTGGAATTTAAAAATTGACAAACGCAAAATTATTTTTCATAATCACCTGTACAACACAATAATACTACCTAATAATGGGAGATTATCCCAGGAAGCAGTGATCCTGAAAACGATTTGGGGGTCATGGTGGATAATCAGCTGAACATGAGATCCCAGTGTGACCCTGTGGCCAAAAGTGCTAATGCAATCTTTAGATGTATAAACTGGGGGATCTTGAGTAGGAGCAGATAGGTTATTTACCTCTGAATCTGGCAATGGTACAACTGTTGCAATACTGTGTCCAGTTCTGGTGTCCACAATTCAAGAAGGATGTTGAGAAATTGAAGCGGGTTCAGAGAAGAGCCACTAGAATTATTAAAAGGATTAGAAAACATGCCTTATAGTGATAGACTCTAGGAGCTCAATCTTTTTAGCTTGTCAAAAAGGCGGCTAAGGAGTGATTAATCACAGTTCGTAAGTACCTACATGAGAAACACATATTTGATAATGGACTCTTCTGTCCAGCAAAGAAAGGTATAACAGGATCCAATGGCTGGAAGTTGAAGCTAGACAAATTCAGACTGGAAACAAGGAGCAAATTTGAACAGTGAGAGTAATTAACCATTGGAAAAATTTACCAAGGATCATCACTGGTAATTTTTAAATCAAGATTGGATGTTCTTCTACAAGATCTGCTCTAAGAATTGTTTCGCAGGAAGTTCTCTGGCCTGTGTTATACGGGAGGTCAGTCTGGATGACTACAACAGTCCCCTCTGGCTGTGGAATATATGAATCCAATTATTTGGGGACAGCAGAGCAACATTACCAAGAGTTTTCTTCTCATTTTTGCAACACGCTGGTATCTGATGCTATGTAAGAGCAGCAGGTGAACTGAAATTATTTTCCTTTGATCAGGAATGATTTGTCACAGGAATGGCAAGGCTGATGCTCAATCCTATTCATTAAATGTGGGGGGTTACTTAAGGGTCAGGTTTCTCCCATTGTTCCTGTCTCTCTTTCACCACCCTTCCCTGCTTCCTCTTGTTCTCCTATGGTCTCCACCTTTGGTTCCTCCCCAACTCTGTCCCTTTTGCTTTTCTACACCTCCTCCTATTCCTCAATTGCTCTCCTATCTAATAAAGGTGAGGGCAGGGTGATTTGCATCACACTGAGTACTTTTAAAATAGCACGCAGTTCATATACATCCTGCAGTCTGGTGTTTTTCTTAAAGTTTAGGAAAAAATTGCTCTGAGTGCAATGGCACCCAGGTGAACATGCACAGGTAAATATGCACACACTCCTGCTGTGAGACTCAAGGCATACACCCAAAGCCAAATAAGGTGTTTTAGAGGCTTAAACCTCAATTGCACCTTAACTACACCTACAATACACCTCAGCTGGATCAGGGTTACTAGCAGTAATGCATGAACATGAAAAAAAACAGCTTGAATCACAGATCTCAGGCTGAAGATTCAGGAAAGGCAGAAATATAACATCTCTTTTGCTTGTAAGACGAGTAAATTTGATCTGGAGTCAGTGAGACAAATAAAGAACCCCACAAAAGCCATTGCCACTGAGTCACTTCTCAGAGCAGAACCACACTATAACCCAGCTATTTTATAACTAATACCTTTAAATGTCAAGCAACGTTTTTTTAAATACAGTGTTGTCTCTGTAAACATATAGATTTCGGCCTCCTGGGACATACCTAATGAGCTCTGAATTCACTCTGGCTAGTTTCTTAGCAAAGGCTTGACTGTAATACGTGGGAACTGAATGGGGTCCATCAATGCTGAATGCTTTTTCATTTGAGATTCAAATGCATAAACGGAACCGATGGGTTATGTTCCCAAGAGAAATGACATCAGCTGAGGAAAAAGCAATGGACTGCAGATTCAGTGATGCAAAACCATTCAAGGACAGTACAAGCTAATTAATGTTACCTTTTGCCCTCTAAATTAGCCACATGTCCATCTAAGTGCTTCCTCTCCACTCCTAGGTCGAGGGTGGGGCAGAGCTGTTTGACAGGCATCAAGGCAGGTGCATGCACAGCTGAAACAGAGGCCCTGGCCCTCCTTTTTGGGCAACAAAGTCAGTTTGCCAGGCTAAGGCTGGGCAGTGCCCTCTGCCTCTCATTTTATTTTGTACACCCTACCCCAGAGGGGAACTGGGCCTATCAGTCAGGAGACTGAGGTTTGGAATAGTCCAGTGTTTCCCAAACGGGGGTCACCAGTGGGCTGTGGGAAGGGTCTAGGTAGGTCATCTGTCCCTACCCCCCCAGCCTTATCTGCCCCACATGCGCCCTGCAAGCTTCCCCCCACTGCACTTTCACTTCCACTGGGCTAGGGCGGAAGGCAGCAGTGTGGGGAGCGAGGTCCAGACAGCAGCAGTGAAGAGGAAATGGCTGGAGCCACGGTCAGCAGCCTGGTAGCGACCGTGGCTAAGCCATTGGGAAAGAGGGGCCAGCTGAGGCTGCAGGAGAAAGATCAAGGGGCAGGATGAGAGGGAGCCAAGTGGGGGCCAGGCTGGGGAGGGGAGGAAAGGGGAGGAGCTAGCAGGGGTGCTCTCCTCGCCTTGATATAGGTGAAGATGGAGATTGTGGGCCCCCTTGTGGGGAGGGTGATCTGTGTTATTTAGGGTCTGTTTCAGTTAGACCCCCAAGGCATAAAACGATCTTTGAGGGGCCAATCTCACTTCAAGGAGTGATGAGCTCAAAGTACAGGGGTGTAACAGGAAGCCTGTTAGAGTTCTCTATCCACAAGAGAGCAAGGGAGCTGGGGGGAGCCAAGCAGGGGGCTTGGGATCAGGCCAGACTGGGGAGGGGAGGAGATGGGAAAGGGAGAGGGGGAATAGGGGTCTGGAGGACCCCCACTTTAATTGGCACTTCACAGCCCTGTATGACAGCTCTTAGGAAGCAACATAATTCTTTAAAGGTTCTCTCCTACTGTAATGCATATGAATATATGCTTTGTGTGTGCGCGCGAGTATACACCTGCATATATGTAAGGATGGGTCCCCAAAAAAGACAAAATGCAGTTGGGTGGGTCACTTTAGTAAAATGTTTGGGAATTACTGGAATAATCCATCCTTCATTCGGGATTAGACACCGCCTGTGAATGAGAGGCTGCAGAGAGCAGAGGTGTTCCAAGATCTAACATGACAGTTCATCAGGATAGGAACCTAATGTACCAGTCTCAGAGCCGCAGAGAGCCGGTACTGGGAATATACTCCCAGGAGCAGAAACCACAATCCTGTGAGCACTACTATAGAGACCGGAAATATGGGCCAAATTCATCCTTGATGGAAGCCCAGAAAATCAATAGAGTTACATCAAGGATGAATTCTGCCTGATGGATCCTAAATATTTCATTTTAAACCCCCCCGCCCATATGCGCGCACACACACACGCACACACAGAGCAGAAAGCATTTTTACTACTGGGAACAGATCCGTCTGATACAATATGGAGAAAAACCCTAACTAATGCTTTTGCCTTTTTTTTTTTTTTTTTTAATTTCAGATGAATTGAAAAATCCTCTCACATGCTGTTACAGTTTAGGGACTGCTGGCATCTCTGCCTCTGAGAGGAAGAAGAGCAGTAAGCTGAATGCTTTGCAGCTGAGAACGTGCTTGTTGGAAGCAGCGTGCCGGAGCAGATGGCGGAATGATTACTGACACTAAATGTTATAGTCTTTTTTTTTTCTTTCTTTTTTTTAAAAGCCCCTTGAATTCTAACAATGGGGGGAAAATAATTACAAAGAATACAGGAAAGCGGCTTGATTTTAAAACCGTGTATGCATCTTGTTCATTTCCGATACCTAATGGTGGAAAAAAATTAACACTAGTTGGGTTTGTTAGATAAAAATCTAACAGCAGACACACTGTGCTGGCGAGTTTAACAATGTCATTGTCCTTCTAGAGCTATTTATTCACAGAGAGTTGGTATACACCACATGCTTTCGCTTGATATTAAAAATGAAATGCAGGAGAAGAGAAAAAGGACCCCGGCTCTACATATTGTGCTAGCATTATCTGCCTATTAACGCACAATGGACCAGATTGTGAGATCCTTAGTCATACTGGGTAGTGTTTTACTTCATGTGGAGTCCCATCATTTCAATAGGACTACTCCCAGAGAAAGGCACTTGGCCTGAACAAAGGCATCAATATCTGGCCCTATGTAATCCGCACAAAAAGTTCTGCCCTTGGCCTTGTCTGGCCTACACAAAACAGCAGACTGCTTGTGCCTTTCTCCTGCTGGGGAGCAAGTCACCTGGAGGGGGGGAAGGAGGAGGAGGGGGGCCCAGTGTTTACACCAATACACGGGACAGGCTCAACACACTGAGGTGACCGATCTGTGCAGTCCTTATGGCCGATGGAAAGTGCCAACTCAATGTGTGCGCTGAGCAGCCCCAGCTGGGCCGTGTGTTCAGAGTAGTGGTTCTCAACCCTAACCCTTGCTGCTTGCAGCCCAATCAGCACCGCTGCTACCCATGGGATACCCTCAGGGCCATAGAAGCAGTGCATATATAGATGGATAGTGTGGATGCGGCTCACAGAACACAGAGTGCTGCGTGTGCAGCTCACAATGGTAAATAGGCTGAGAACCACAGGTCCAAAGGCACAGTACCACTGGGTCATCCTCTGGGAGTGGTACGGATCTACAGCTGAACTCCAACATGGCGGGTGTGCATACATCAGAGTCTAGCTCTTTGTAATCCCAAAGGGGACACTGTCAACAGTGGGAAAATAGCATGTGGTCATGTCATTAAAGATTGTGGAATAATGCATCCACACAAGGGGCTGAATTATGCTTGCACAGACAAACTTAATTCCATCATTTGAGTACTTGACTTTGCAACCTTAGGAATATTCTTTTAATGTATTTTTGTGTGGAATTTCCAGATAGTTCATCACGGGGCATCATATTGATACCCGCCTGAGTCGTGAGTGGGGTTGGAACATCTAGATCCACTGCACTGCCCTCTGCCACTTGAACTAATAGGAGTACCGCTGGTAATCATAGGTTGCCATCCTTACGTGATACCTGCACTATAGGCCGATGAGACACATGCTTTGCCAGTGGGTTTCACAGATATTGGCTGACAGTAGAGGAAAAGTGAGGCTCAGGAATCTTGGGTTCCATTCCAGGCTCTGGAAAAGAGCATGCGCCAGCGCTCACAGATCATCTACCTGCTCCCTGCAAGTCTGACTCCTTCTGTCTCATCTCGTCCAACCTCTCCCTGTCCCAGTCCTCTCTCTTCTCCAGCCCTGGCTTATCGTTCCAGTCTCATTCTCCCAGCCTACTGTTGTGGTAATTGAGCCTACAAATTTACTCTAGCTGTGAATTCAAATGAAAAAAGCAAGTGAGAGTTCATAGGATGTTACAATAATCTAGAACAACAAAATGTTGGTGGGAAAAGGTACCAAAAGGAGACAGAAGGATGAAAGAGTTCAAACAAAAAGGCGTCCTGATGTAACTCAAATATCATGCCTGGTGAACAAGAACAGTGTGAAACTGAAAATCACTTGACCAAAATTGGCATGTCAGATATTAGACCTAATTGGTGGACAAAATAATGAGGGGATGGACTATTCCATACATCACTCTCTTTTGGGGTCCTCAAAGAAAGAGACTTTAGGGAGAAAAATTGGCTACTATAGCAAACTTCACCATTAAAGCTGACACCCCACCATCTCCTGGGACCCGAGACCTTCTTTGTCCTAATCCTGGGAGATGCTCTGACCAGATTGGGCCAGACAGATAGATTGGGATGACATCACCACCTATACCTCCCCCTTCACTGGTTTTGTCCGTGTCCCCCTTCCCTGGCTCCTTGTCTCAGTCTCTTTGCCCTGCCAACACCAGTTCTCTACCCACATCCCAGCTCCTCATCACGTCTGTCTCCCCGATTCCCATGCTGGTTCTCAGTCCCCTTGTACACCCAGTCTCAGTCTCCCCATCTCATCTGATCTCAGGTTTCCCCTCCCCCACTGCCCACCACCTCGCAGTCCTGCCTCCCAGTCCTGGCTCTGGCTTTCCTCCCCAACTCCCTTTCCCAGTCTCCTTCCCCAATGTGTATCAGTCTCTTCTTCCTCCATTCAGATCCACATACCAGTCCAGGCCCCAATGTTGAATACCACCATTTTACACCCCCAGAGCCCGAATCAGCTGACACAGGCCAATGCCGGGTATTTAACTGCAGTATAGACATAATCCCAAATACTACACCTGCCCCTGAGTTTATCTGCCAGGTTTTGTAGTTTCACAATCACACTCTTATTTTTAAAATGCTTTTCACTCCCGCATTGCTGTGTGAAACACCCACACCAAACACAGGAAAGTGACTGAGGGTAGGGTCTACACTGTGTTTTAAACCCCGCAGCAGTGAGTGTCAGAGCCCAGGTCAACAGACTTGGACTCATGCTTCGGTGCTCAGAACAGCAGTGTAGGCATTCAGACTTGGGCTTTAAAACCTGGGGAGGAGGGTGTGTTTCAGAGCCCAACCTCTGGCCCAAGCCACATCTACACTGCTGTTTTCAGCACAATTGCATGAGCCCAAGTCTGTACACTCAGGTTCTGAGACTCACTGCTATGGGTTAAAAATGCAATGTAGACATACCCTAAGCCTACAGGGGAAACTGATTATTCACAAAGTGCTGCCCAATGCACAAAATAAACTGGGAAAAACAGAAAAAGAATTATCTCCAATTTCTCTCCATTTCTAATAATCTTCAGCAACAGTGGTGTCAATAGCAGGTAGAATTTCAGACATATGGTGAACTGATGGTGTAGAGAAAAGATCACTGACTATGGCCAGTGGTAAGAGGGGGATCTGCATCAGGAAAATGTTGTCAGTGTAAACCTTGTGCCCTTAAAGTTTAATGAACGGTCAAGATCTGCACTCCTCTCAAAGATTTTTAACAGCCATGAAACTCCTTGGCAGAAGTCATACATGAATTCGGAAGTCAAATCCTTAACAGTAATACAAGAATAAGATTTTAATTTCAGCTGTAATAATTTTGAGCCTTTGAGGTGGAATTTTTGTCTATAATCAAAAGTTCTTATTGCTCGATAGCTTCCACGGGAAAGAAAAGGAGTAATTGAAATGTTACATCTTCATTCAGAGACTCCACCACTTAACACGCAAAAATAAAACGAAGGGTGCAAAGAATGTCAGCACTGGATGATTAGATGAATAGTTCTCTCCTTGAGATATATGTCCTTGATACAAGTGTCTGTATCATCAATAATGACAACAGGCAGCATTTGTCTCTGCAATTTAACTGGATTCAGAGGCTGTTACTTAAATGGTAATAACATAAATGAAGGTTGATAGATACTAGTCCTTGTAGTTAGGCGTTACTAGCCTCGGAGATCAAAGACTGAGGATCACACTGTATAATAAACAATGGCATTACATACGTATTGTACTGAAAAATAAATATCCCTATACAAACCATGGCCACATATACCCAGGGAGCTTGAACCCAGCTTTCTCATTCTCATGTACTACATCAATTTGACTTGAACAAAAACACTTGTGAGATGCCACTTTACAATAAGTTACTCAGGAAAAGGACAGGTTTTGGTTTTTTTACTTGTCATTTCACATAATCGATGACACTCGTCTTTAAAATAAACAGTGTAGAGACAGATGACATGGGAAGAGTTTAATTTTACATCTGTTCTCAAGTACTTTAACATTTCTCAGTGAATCACTGAAAGTAAAAACAGTAAAAGTTCAGGGGAATGTGAAGTTGGTTTTATGTGATTTGGAGAATGTGCGATTTAAGAGTGATCTCCACATTCATTGTCGTTCCCAAGATCACCCCAATATTCAATGGACCCAGACAAATCTTTCTGAATAATATATTCGAACACCAGCTGCATCATCCTACCCTAGAGCCTGTTCTTTACCAAATCAAATCTACTGTGCATGTCAGGAGGCATCCTGCTTTTAGCAGTGGTATCCTTTAGCTAGCTGAGATGTTACAGAAAGGTTGTGCATTCTCTCCCCTGACCCTGTCTAGGTGAAAGTCAAATATCCCACAGTTTTATCTGAAGAGAGTTGACAGCTGTGACCTTAACTAACATCCTGGCTAAAATTCCTTCTTAGTAGGAGAAGTTGTAATACTCAAGACTATGCATATATCATCACCCCGGCACAAAAAGGGTGGGAATTAGCTCCCTCCACAGCAGAATCCCCCGATCCCATTTCTCAAGATCCCACTGAGGATGATTCAGAATCCATGCAAGAGGAGGTAGTGAGGATTGAACATAACAGAGATTAGGACTAGGAGTAATTTATTTTGCATTGATTAAGGGGGTGGGTTTGGGGCAATGCACATCATCACTCTATTGGCACTGTTTAGATTCCCCAGAAAAGGTCGTACTTTTTGCGAAGAACTTCCTCTGTTGTGGAAACCCCCTCTATCTTTAAAGGCAGCCCAAAGATTAGTAGTGCCCGTTGAAGCCATGCAGCCTGGAAGCAGGAAGGAGTGGACCATTGGGGGTATGGAGCCTGTGCATGAACGGCCCTGTTCTTGTGTGGATTCTATGGGTTCCATGAAGTTTGGGGACTAACCCTGTGACATGTCTCGTAGTGGGATCCTATTCTTCATAAAGGTTTCCTCTTCCTTGGGTCGACCGTGGTATCTGGCCAGAGTTATTAACTATCCAGCATACAAGAGCTTTGTCCTAACTACAGACTATACTGAGCCACGGCTTTCATTGAACGCAGTAGGAAGTTCTGCTTAGAAATCCCTGGCAGCATATGGACCCACATTTTTTATAATTTAAAAAAAGATTTCCATTGACTGTGTTTTTCTTTTCCCCACAAGGTACTGTTAGTACTTCACCTGCAGAAAACTCTGAGATACCTTGAGTCTGACAGGCTATGTAAACCCAAATTTAATTCTAATCTTTACTCTAAGAAATATAATATTAATTGAGTTTGACACACATGTTTAATTGGGTATTGGGTAGGTTTTCTTGATGGAGTTGATTCAGGAATTTTCCGGTGCTGACAGAGGGGAAATGTCACCTATAGATCCAACATCCCTTCCCCGACCTGTTTCCAATACCACAAAATGTCACTGATTACCAAGTTTGAGTCATTTTCAATCCACAGTGTGTGCACATAGCTCTAACAGGTGATTTAGATTATGCCAAAAAAAAAAAAGTCAGATGCTTAGCACAAAATCTGAGTCTAATTAGTCAAAAATCCAGATATAAAAAATAAATAAAATGTGCAGGCAGCACCAGAAGGCTGTCTGTTACAGCAATCTTTATAAGGAAGTATTGTCTAATACTTAGAGCACAGGACTACTTCTGCCATTGGACTGCTATGCAAAACTGTACACTTAGAGCTGAACCAAATCCTACTGAAGTCAATGGGAGCATGTCAATTGACTTCAATGGAAGTTTGTCTCAGGCTCATATTTCCCCTGTGCCTCAGTTAATCCATTTGTAAGATGAGGACATTGCTACTTACCGTACCTACCTAACAGAGATTCTGTAACGTGTAAGAGATGTACCATATAGACATGGTTCCACATCATAAATGCCTTAGCGTACCGCCATTTGGGAACATCTTCTTAGATTTCTGAACAATCTGAAATGTGGACATTCCAGTTCCTTTGCCTTGTCCACCATGCTAAATTCCTATTTACTCATAATGCCACTCAATTTGGCAGAGAACCCAGGTAGTCAGCAATTCAGATTGCTTGGGATTTTCAGAAGGGGGTAATCCTGTTTATAACAATAATTTTTAAGCAGCAGCCATAGACTCCCCGCTTTCTCCCCACCTCTTTTGGGACCTTAAAAAGGTTGTTGATTTTTAGCAAAAGCTTTGCAGTTCACCTTTAACTAGTTAGTGCTTGTGAAATGCATGGAAATCCTAGAATAAAACATACTGTATAAAACCTTATTTAATTTCACACTGGCCTACTCTAGCTGGTGGAATTCTGCTACTATGAACCAATTTCAGCTGTCCCACCTCCCGGCCTTGCCCCTCAGAAAAAGATCAATTGAGGGAAAATGGACATGGCAAGAAAGAAAAAGAGACTGATTAAATATTTAAAGTGTTACTGTAAATGAATAAGATGCACAAGCCAGGTTAATAATGACCTTCCCTCTAAGCCATTGGAAATTTGCATTAATGCTTCACTTGACTCCTTCAGGTCTCTCCCACATGCCAGCAAAACTCCCTCTGGTTGCCATGATGCATAATGCATGTGTACGTGCTAGGCATTTTGTGGCTGCACTTTCCATGCAACAAATCATCCCTGGGGCCAAACCAACAAAATGCTCCTTTCCGAATGGTCAGAAAAGTCCTTGGAGAAGTTTGGTCTTGGCATGACGTAGAGTAACATGATCATCATGTTAAGTTAAAGGGTTCCATTAAAGATAATTCTCTAAAAAAACATGGTAAGAAATATCTTGTGTGGGTATCACTCCCCAACCTTCTCCCAAGAAGGAAGGAAAAGAAAGAGGAAGATAGATATTGTACCAACACTGTACAGGTTTTACTATATGTTTTCAGTGAACTGTAATAGAGAGCCTAACACCTGTGGGACTGTGCTGTAAATCACATATTCTGTACATAAAGTTCCTCCCTCTGACTCACAGTGTGGCTATCTTATTTACATTTTTTCTCACTAGTCTATATTCAGCACTTGCAAGACCTTCAGAGTTTCCAGAGAGATGTCAATGGATGTCCCACTCATGGTATACGTGCAGAAATTTATAATAATAAAACCCAGCTCTGATATGACGCTTTTCATCTGTAGATGCCAAAGCTCTTTACAACGGAGGTAAGCATTATCCCCATCTTACATTTGGGGAAACTGAAGCACAGAGCTGAAATGACTTGTTCCTGGTCACCCAACACACCAAGCTTGGAAGAGAACCTGTCTCCTAAGTCCCAGCTCAGTGCTCTATCCACTCACCATAACAGACATAACTACAGCAACCTGGAGAGCAGATTTTATCCCGTATACAATTGTGCAATTTCAGTGAGTTAACCAAAAATTTAGAAATGTCCTATTATTATTGGGCTAAACCCTGAAGTCCCAACTCAGATGAATGTGCTTTGGCTTCAGTAGGAGTTTGCCTTGATAAAGACTGAGTGAAAACTGAAAAAGGAGCTCACAATTTGCCACATTAGTATTTACATTGCAAGTTCCTTATGTAAGGACTGATCCTATATGTAGCTGTGCACCTCCTTCAACAAGCTGAGTTCCTGCAACTCCCTGAAATCTATACTCGGTTTCTATGCCATCTCTGACAGCTGTGCTAAGTAAAAACAGAGCAAGCGCTTCTACATTTGGCCCACTGATTTCAGGGGGAGTTGAAGGCACTCAGCACTGTGACCTGGTAGGAATGTGTTCGGCATCTTGCTTTGCAGGTTCCTTGGAACAGGGTCTATATCTCTGGTACACGTACATCGAATTGCTATCGCTGCTGAAGTTGAACCAATGTTAACAATGAATGGGCATTTCCCTTAGGCGGGAAGTCTATTATCCCCTCTTTTCCTGCTGCCCTGTGGGTAGCACTGGTAGGTACTTTCACTGGTGAAAGTAAAACGCATTTTGCTGTACCTTTGACATGCATAAGGTACATTTTTCCCATTTGCAGCCATTCAGAGAGTTCTTTAATCCATGTCATAAATGCTGCTAAACTACATCACCTATGGTATGTTTCTGCCTTCCAGTAGATGAGGAGACTGCTATTCAAAGGGAAAACTGCAATATGTCCTGCATGAAATGTCAGCTGAGGGTGGGAGAAGATAATGTAGTGGCAGATATTTGATCTACCTCTGCATCAATAAAACATTCGTATTTATAACAGAGCAATGGAGACTATCTTAATGGAACTGCACTGCTGAGAGCAGTTGGCCTACTCACCTGTAATTAACTTGAGAATGGTTTGTTGATGTATCTTGGGGCACTGCCAAATGTCAGCATGACATTCTATGCATCTCTTGTTTTAGCCATAAGACCAGGTTTGCTTGCATCACAATTTAGATTTTTAATGAACCACAAATCCAAGTATTAAGCTGATAATATAACAGGATACTAGTTATTAAACATACTGGTGATTCCTTACATTTATACTTAGTGAAGCATGAGAATATCTGTAGTTCAGCTGAGCACGTTCGGCGTGTTTCTGAATTTCTTTTGCATGTGAAACACAGAGACAAAGTTTATAGTAGGGGTGTAATGTATTCTTATAAAGAAATAATAAGGGGCCAAATCTTACACTGCCTTTGAAATCAATGAGCCAGTCACAAAGGTTTTACTCAGCTTTTACTTCATGTTTATTCAGTCCTTACTCAGGCAAACTTGCATTGTTTTAATGAGTAAACCCTAGGTAAAGCCCTGAAGATTGGTTCAATGAGCATTTGGCAGAGTCAAAGCTCTTTAAAAACTGAGTGAGGATTCAGACCTGAGACACATTCTGCAAAGATTTGTAATCTTTACTCATGCAAACAGTCCCATTAAAGTTAATGGAATTCCTCTTATGAGCGAAGGCTGCTTGCATGAACAAGGGTTTGCAGGCTCTAGCATCTATAGGGCTCTTATCATCACAGTGTCTAAGCACCACTCAGCAAGGGACCATCTTTACTCTCCCTCTCTCTCCCTTTTTCACCCCAGAGAATCTTTGCAGACACAGGGAGACAAGTATAGCAGAGAATCATAGAATATTACAGCTGGAAGGGACCTCAAGAAGTCATCTAATCCAACTCCCTGCTCAAAGCAGGACTATCCTCAGCTAAATCATCCTGGCGAAGGTTTTGTCAAGCTTCAGCTTAAAAACCTCTAAGGATGGAGATGCCACCACCTCCCTAGGTAACCCATTCCAGTGCTTCCCCACCCTCCTAGTGAAAAACTTTTTCCTAATGTCCAACCTACGCCTCCCTCACCACATGAATGCACCATTCATTCCTCTCCATGGCTTGTTCCTCTATTAAGCCCAGCATGGTCATGTCCCTGAGTAAGATATATCCTGCCATCTAGTCAGTAGTTGGCCTCTAGATCAGTGGTGTCCAAACTTTTCCTGTCGCACCCCCCTTTACCAGTAATGGAATCTGTCTGAGTCTGTCTCCTCCCCCCACTTACTGCACCTGCACAAGTTGGCTCAGCAGAGGCACTTGGGCTGAAGGTGGAACTGGGGGGGGAAGAACTGGGGATGGGGGAGGAGCTGGGGCTAGAGATGGAGCTGGCCTGGGGGCAGAGAGGGGATGAGGGCAGAGCTGGGATTGGGCTGGGGGTAGAGCAGGGGCCAGGAGCCATAGCCAGGGCCACATGCAAAGCTGGGGTGCAGAACTGGGCTGGGTGGCGGTTCTCCCTCACCCCTTGTTGGGGGCTGGCCTGGGCCTCCCACACCTCCCTGAACATTGTTCCATGCCCCCGTATGGGGGTGCACCCCACAGTTCGGGGACCACTGCTCTAGATCAATCTGACCTTGGTTGGGTTTGCATTATCATCTTTGGCATCCTACCAGCTCTTTGACATTTGCAGTTTCCCCATCATAATAATCTTTTTGATTGTAGCCAATCCTGTTCCCAGATTTCACAGCCTGTTTTCCTTCTAACTTCTTCATTTATTTCAAATTCATTCCATTTTACATCTGCCATCTTTTGAAGAATTCTCATCTCTACTGCCTCCAGCCTTCTGAGGTCCATACATAATAAAATAATACCATTAGGACACTTGTTTGATACATTTTTCACTTTGATATCAAACATAACATTTTTATCAGTCCATAATTTTGTCAATTTCTGAACAGCACTTTTAGCTAAGGAATATCTCCTTCTTACTTCATCCTCGATGGAACTGTCAGTACTGATCAAGCTTCCAAGGTACACAAGATTTTACTTTTTTTACAACTTCACCACAGCTCCATTTCAATATTTTATCTATTGTCCCTTTCCCACGATACAATAAATGCCAAGAAAACAAAGTTGTTGGAAGTCCAAGCAGACTATACCAATCTTCCTAATACCACTTGTCTAACATTCTTAATGTTCAGTTTTACAACATGATGAAAAGCAATTGTGATTCCATGCGCTTTTGTCTTACCCCAAACTTTCACTTGCACCAGTTGCTTAATTTTCCACCAATCCTTATGGCACTGCAGAAGCACATAGCTTTTATAATTGTAATTATCTTCTCTGGAACTCTGTATGATTTTGCTACTTTCCATAATGCTTCCCTCCAAACCATATCAAATGCATTCACGCAGTCAATGAAAAAACAGCAAATTTCTTGAATCCCCATTGTGACTCTTCCCCACCCCCCATCATCTGTCGAAGCATGGATATCTGTTCAATGCAATTTCAGCCTCATCTAAAGCTGCATTGTTCCTCACCTATTACTTCCTCTAAAATTGGCCCATATCTGTTAACAATTAATCATCGTACTTTTTCTTAGTACTGACAGCAAACTTATATGTGTACAATTACACTGGACAACACATTTTTTCAAAGGTGTTGCTTCCTTAGAAATGTTTTTTGATTATGCTAGACTGCTTGAAGCTGAACACAAATATAATTTCAGACTTCTTGTACCTCACAGGAATTTTGAGAAACAAGAAATTGACTTTTATTGAATGTAATGCGTTTAATCGCGTAACGGTGCTGACATTTGCAATAGTTCAACTGAGCTAAAAAATGTTTTGTTGATGATTTTCGTTTGTACTCAGTGTCTGAGGCTTCTCATTTAAGTGTCCAACAATAAATCAGCCAGCATTAATGGATTCCAGTTGCCCTGATACCATTTTTCCATGATCGCAATGTCCTAGTTAAACTTTTCACCATGGAGTATTGTGTCCAG
Organism: Mesoclemmys tuberculata; assembly: GCA_007922155.1. NCBI lineage: Eukaryota > Metazoa > Chordata > Testudines > Chelidae > Mesoclemmys > Mesoclemmys tuberculata. Next base: position 2,061,538 of record ML675712.1, read on the forward strand.
TTTTGGGCAAAAAGGATGTGGACAAGTTGGAGAGAGTCCAGCAGAGGGCAACAAAAATGATTAGGGGGCTGGAGCACAAGACTTATGAGAAGAGGCTGAAAGAACTAGGCCTGTTTAGTCTGCAGAAGAGAAGAATGAGAGGGGGATTTGATAGCAGCCTTTAACTACCTGAAAGGGGGTTCCAGGGAGATGGAGCTAGGCTGTTTTCAGTGGTGGCAGATGACAGAACAAGGAGCAACGGTCTTAAGTTGCAGTGGGGGAGGTCTAGGTTGGACATTAGGAAAAAGTTTTTCACTAGGAGGGTGGGGAAGCATTGGAATGGGTTACCTAGGGAGGTGGTGGCATCCCCATTTTTAAAGGTTTTTAAGCTGAGGCTTGACAAAACCCTCGCCGGGATGATTTAGCTGAGGATAGTCCTGCTTTGAGCAGGGGGTTGGACTAGATGACCTCCTGAGGTCCCTTCCAACTCTAATATTCTACGATTCTATGCTTGTCACTGACTGCACCAAGATTTGCAGGGAAGAAGTCTAAATGCAAATACAGAAAATGAATCTTTAGTGACATGTTGCACTTCATGGTTTTGTATGCTTGAAGCATGTTGTCAACCAGCTGCACGTAGTTTGGTGCTTTCAGGCTTAACACTGATGAATCATTAAAAAAGATGCCATTGTTGTGGGTCTTGCTGGCAACCCAAAGCAGTGAACAGCCCATCAATGTCAGTGCAGAAACACAGATTATCAACCTGACCAAAGAAATGTGTCAAATCTTCTTGGTGGCTGTGAAAGACAGAAATTTTGGGGTCTGCTGTCACCAGGCATGATCCTTGCAGTCTTGAACCCAGTAATTCTGCTTTTGCCTTTGACAAACCTAAGTCCCTGATCAGGTCAGTCACCTCAGATTGAATTATCAGATGAGGCTCACTCGACGTAAACGGTTCAAAATCTGGATCAGTGTTGTTTTCCATTCCTGGCTCATGCATCATGGCATCTTCATCTGCCTCCTCTAGGCTCCATTTCTCTGGTGGCTTCGGTACTGGAAGACTGTTGGCATGCGGCACAGGTCTCATGGCTGAAGGGAGATTGGGGTATTCAATGGATTTCTTGTTTTTAGTAGAGAACCCAGACACATTGGTCAGACAGAAGTAACAGTCTGTCACATGATCCTTCTGCTCTCACCATATCATCGGGACAGCGAAAGGCATTGACTTCCCAGTACCCCTAAGCCAAGCTCCAAGATCGACAGCGCGCGTTGCGCAACAAATGTGAGGAGCCCAGGCTTTGTCCTGATCACCAATTTTACACCCGAAGTAGAGCTCATACGCTTTCTTAATACGTGCAGTCATGCTCCGTCTTTGAGGTTTAAGCGTATATTTGCCACAAATGTAACAGAACGTATCGCAGCTGTTGTGACATTGGTGAGACATTTTGCTATAATGAATCCTCCTGAAAATACAATTGCTTTATTCTTGTGACTACACACAATATGCTATGCGCATAGAGCATGTGCATCAACATGAATGCAAACTGATATAAACGTAATGCATAGAATGGTGTGTGCAAAATGCTTTTATGCCTTTCTAAAATCTGTCCTGGCAGCATCCGCCCTGCCTAAGCCTTAGCATTCCCACTGCACGTTGTGTGGCCTGCACTAGGTGCAGTGTCACTGCATGCCCAGGCATGCTTGGACACAAGATAGAAAACTTTTCAGCTTACATTGTGGGCAACATTTTAATAGACTTAAATTATTAATTGAAATAACAAATATAGGCGATTTCAAAAAAACGGTATATGATAGGGAAATTTCATGGTGATTTTTGTAATCAGCAGCCCAAAATCCATAAGATATACCCAAAAGTATTCAGGAAGCGAAATCTTTGTTTTCCAGTGTTATTGAGATCAGCACGATCTCCTTTCTTCATGATTGCTACAACTATTGTCTTTAGCTAGTCATCTGATACTCCTCTTTTTCTAATGCTTTGATAACACTTGTCCCACCAGCTTTCAGCAGCTCATCTGTTATATTTTCTAGTTCTGCAGCTTCCCCCTTTTTTAATGGCTTCATGGCTCTTTCGATTTCTTCTGATGATAGTGGCTCAGTGTTGATAGCCACACCTGGTATGCCTGCCTCAAAGAACTATTTTTTAATTTACTAAGATCACATATGGCTCTAGTTGTACCCATCTTATTCTTGGACTTTAACTTTAATATGAGAATCTTAAATATGAATTCAGACTCAATAGCCTTGCAGCTGATGAAGAATCATCCTCATTTTACAGATGGGTAAATGGAGCCATAAAGGCCCATTAGTTATTTAAGCAGAGCTCTCCATTTAAATTAATGAGGAGTTCAATGTAAAAAAGTGTCTGGCATGATACAACTCAGAGAAATGAAAGGTCTGTTACTCCTCTTTCTTACACCAGTGTAAATCAGCAGTAACTCCTTTGAAGTGAATTGAGTTACTCTGCTGTAAAACAGGCGTAAGGGGAAATTCATTCCCAGGTATCCTGTTCAAGGCTAGAGGGTGATTCAGTGGCAGAAACCCTTTCTCCCAGTCTTCACACTTACAGCACACTTCTTCCCCAAAAGGTTACTTCACATGTTGGCTTTTCTGCCTTATTACATGCATAAGTTGCAAACAGCTCTTAAGGATATTGTATGCTATCTCCCTCCTCCATTTTGTCAAGAAACTAAACATGGCAGATGACCATTGTCAGAATATGAAAAGTGACCTGAAAATAGCAACTTGGCTTTATAAAAGAGGATATTAATTTGTTTTTTTAAATGCTAGGAGTTGTCATCATTGCCATGGTGCTCTTGCTTCATCCTGTGATGATGCAATTGCTGCCCTAGTTGCTCTACCTCTCAGCTAGGTGGTTTACTTCACTCTCCATGTAGCTCCCTTCTCAGATGAAGACAGTATAGCCCTCCGCCCAAACTTGAAAATCTACCCTGGGAAGAAAAAGTGCAAGCCAAACAAAAAACAGTCCTTTGTCCTCCAGTCTGGGAACATATTGAATTCTGTGGGCAAGTTAATCAGAGAAAGATAAGGGAGGTACCAGAAAATCATTGCACATCAGTTGTTTAAATCTAAAGCAAAAGAGGATATCACTTGATTAGCAAAAATATACAGAATCATCACTTCAATGGTGTCATCCTATGTAGCATGTGTGGCAAACGGCCGGCTTCTCCCTAGTGGGTCTCGCACTTTTGCCTCTTGCAGTGGGCCAGGGTGTCGCTGGTAACCCCGTCTACCCAGGGAGGGGGGTAGGGACCCGGGCCCGCCCGCTCCTCCGGGTCCCACCCCAGGGGCCCTCCGAGTAGCAGCTACGCGCTGCTGGCACCTTACTTGCAGCTGCAGGCTTTTCCCCTGGGCCACTCTCCCCACTCTGTCTTCCTGGCTTCTTGAGCCCAGTACCTGCTTCAGGACTCCACCTCTCTCCCACACACCACTGTACTCCGTTCTGTTCTTCTCTACTTCACACACTCCTCTGCTCACCACACACCTACTCCTTCTGCTCCACACTGTCTCTCAGGAGTAGAGGGTTTTTATAGGCACCTGGGTGGGGCCTTAATTGGTGTCAGCTGACACTAATTACCTTTTATGGACTCTGGCTAGTCTATAGGGTATAAAGCCCAGATCGTTCTAGCACTTATATAGCGCCCTTCTAGAACTTTCCTACTGCCCTCTGTCCTTGCTATACCACACATGGTAGAGAGAACTCACAGCTCCTTGGGTCACAGCTCCACGTCCTCTGATTGGTGGAAATTTTGATAATACAGTGTTGTCTGGAAATGGTTCAAGTTGGGTATCAGTCAAAAGCCCTTTCTCCCCATGGAACCAAACACACTAATCTGGAACAGGTATGTAGTTATATATTCAAAAAATGTTTAAAAATCTATTTTTTTATTATTCTTTAACACAGGCATGTCAAACATGCAGGTCACATGAAGTTAAATTGTGGCCTTTGACTGACAGTACTGTGTTACCAGCTAACATTCAGAACATGATATCTGATTAATTTTTTTACTATAAATGGAAAGAATGCATAAAGTATTCCTGAAATCTGGGGGACTTTGTACAGTGACAGTACTGGGAATCAAAATTTTTCAGGGGAAGAATTGTGCTGCAGTATAGAAGCACAAACCCAAAGCCCAATGCCCTTTAAAATGCTACCTAGATGTCTTCTTTGAAAAGAATACTAATGTGTTTGAAATCATTTGCCAAAAGGTATAGGACTTGCAAGACGAGTTCCACACATCCCGTGTACATTCTGCTCTCAATGACTTATTGCTCATGATGGAGAGCTGCAATATCACAGAACAAATCAAGCAATTCCAAAAGGTTGAATTGACGACAAAGCCAACTTTCAGAATGGTGCAGTGATATATTAAGCTGGTGGAGTCTTTGCTGTTCTTTATTTGATCCATCACGACGGTTAATTGGAATCTGCACCTCGCAGCACTGAACGACTTTGTGAAATTCTTTTCTGCTTTAGATTTAAACAACTAACATGCAGTGATTTTCTAGTAACTCACTCACATAAGAGGAGTAGAGAAGTCTGATCCTGACATATAGGATGAATTTTGAAAAGGAAACTGGGTTGTTAAAAGGTCACCACGGACCCCTTGTGTGCACTGGTTTCAGATGAAGCCCTAGAACACAAAACAGAGCAATGAAAGTCATTGGGGGTTGGTGGGCATAACACAGCATCCAAATGCTCTTTCCTGGTTTTTCCTGACAACCCCATAACTCCACTGAATTTCAAACAAAATATGAATGACAGTTGGGATGAATTCCCCAGAAATAACCAAGCACCATCTAATCTCATTAGCTTCTGTTACCTGCCAAGAAGGGGCGATTTTAAAGCTACAGGATAAGCTTACTTGCACTGGCAACCCATTCACATATGATGGACCAGAGTGCACTAGCATCACAATGGAAGAATTCTTCAGTGATGAGATAGCTCAAGATTCTATCGAATGTATACTTTGGATCATGACTTGTATGAAGGCTTCATAACCCAAAGAATTATCCAAGGATCTGTCAATCTATGGTCCAGTCACGAAGAATAGAGTAAACCTGTGCTCAAATGCAATGAATCATAGACGATTAGGGTTAGAAGGGACCTCAGGAGTTCATTTAGTCCAACCCTCTCCTCAGAGCAGGACCAAACCCAACTAAATCATCCCAGCCAGGGCTTTGTCAAGGCAGGCCTTATAGGTTTTTAAGGATGGAGATTCCACCACCTCCCTAGGTAACCCATTCCAGTGCTTCACCACCCTCCTAGTGAAAAACTTTTTCCTAATATCCAACATAGAGCTCCCCCACTGCAACTTGAGAACATTGCTCCTAGGTTCTGTCATTTACTAAAACTGAGAACAGCCTTGTTCCATCCTCCCTGGAACCTCCTTTCAGATAGTTGAAGGCTGCTATCAAACCCCCCTCATTCTTCTCTTCTCAGACTAAACAAGCCTAGTTCTCAGTCTGTCCTCATAAGTCATGTGCTCCAGCCCCCTAATCATTTTCTTTGCCCTCTGCTGGATTCTATTCAATTTGTCCACATCCTTTCTACAGTGAGGAGCACAAAACTGGACACAATACTCCAAATGAGGCCTCATCAGTGCCAAATAGAGGAGAATAATCACTTCCTGCGATCTGCTGGTAATTATCCTACTAATGCAGCCCAATAGGCCATTTGTCTTCTTGGCAATAAGGGCACACTGCTGACTCATACCCAGCTTCTTGTCCACTGTAACCCTCAGGTCCTTTTCTGAACAACTGTTGCCTAGCCAGTCAGTCCCCACTCTGTAGCACTGCATGAGATTCTTCTGTCCCACATGCAGGACTCTGCACTTCTCCTTGTTGAACCTCATCAGATTTCTTTTGGCCCAATCCTCTAATTTGTCTAGCGCACTCTGGATCATATCCCTGATCTCCAGTGTTTCTACCATTCCCCCCAACTTAGTGTCATCTGCAAACTTGCTGAGGGTGCCATCCACCCCATTCTCCAGATCATTAATGAAGATGTTGAACAAAACCAGCCCCAGCACCGACCCCTGGGATAATCTGCTTGTTACTGGCTGCCAACTAGACATCAAGCTGTTGATCACTACCCGTTGAGCCCAATAATCTAGCCAGCTTTCTATCCATTTTATAGCCCATTCATCCAACCTATACTACTTTAACTTGCTGATAAGAATACTGTGGAAGACCGTATCAAAAGCTTTGCTAAAGTCAAGGTATATCACGTCCACCGCTTTCCCCATGTTCACAGAGCCAGTCATCTCATCATAGAAGGCAATCAGGTTGGTCAGGTATGACTGTCTTCATGTCTGACTGAAGAAAGTCAGGAAGGTCAAGAAGTCTGAGTGAAGGTGACAAGGACCATTACAAAGTGAACCGTAGACAGTTTATGGTTTACTCATCTCCTGGTCTTTATCCAGATATCAGCATGATGCTGATCTATGTAGACTTTGGGAAAGCATGAGTTCTCCAGGGAAAGTATGATATATTCAAACACAAAAGAACGATGAATTCATGCCAGATGAAAGGAAAACTAATGTACATCTTGTATAGTATTTCCTAAATCAGCACCAAGGACAACGGTACATTATGCCTGAGGAGGCATTTCAGCGTAGCTCTTATAGATGGAATGGCTGAGATACAAGCTCTCAATAAACCAGAAACTGTTAGGCCCTGCCCAGATTTGGCTGATCACTTCACACTGAGGCTAGAGAGAAAATACTGAACTATGACCAAGTCCACCTCGTATTTCACACATACGCAGAGGAATCAATTAAAATCACTAGAAAGAAGCAACTCTATGGTATTGCACCTGTCCAATACAAAGTCACTGACTCCATGAACATCTCCAATGGCACAATAAAGAAACTACTATCTCATGCTCGCACGACAGACAAGGTAACTGCATACTTTGCAGGAAAATGCTCCTGCACGTGAAGAATTGCTATAAGAATTTTGTCGTCACATGGGGTAATGAAACTGTTGCCTTGCACTGTTCAGTGGAGTTTCTTCATAGTCCCCACAAGGAGGCTGATACTAAAATAATTTTGCATGCCATCAGTGCCACAAAGCATTGGTGCTACTAGACTCTGGATTTTTGCACAATACATAGATGTTCTAGTGCTCTCTGAGACACTACCCAAGACTTCCACCTGATTCTGTTTTTGTGCCTGCTGCTGAGGAACAGAATCATTATATATCCCTTAGAGATATGTTCCTATCACTCAGACCTCTAAAATCTGCTGCACTGCCAGCTCTCCATGCTCTTTCAGGATGTGACATGATTGGAAGGTTGACAAGAAAGACCAAATTATCTTACTGAATGCAGTTTAGTTTAATTCACTTTAAAATAAACCAAATTAAGGCTACTTTAATTCTGAATGAGTGTGTCCACACAGGGGTATAATGCAGTTTAACTAGTCAACTAAAGGTGTGAATTTAAAATGAATTCAGACTAAATTTTCCTGCACATTTCATGTAGACAAGCCCTAAGAGTTTCAGGTGTTCTGGGTCCCTAAGATAATTATGTTTGCAGTGCACACACACCAAGAATTGCACACATGAGCACTATGTCAGACCTGGTTTACACTAGAAATTAGGTCGGTATACATCACTCAAGGGTGTGAAAAATCCAGGTCCCTGAGTGATGCAGTTAAACCAACCTAGCCCCCAGTGCAGACAGTGCTAGGTAGATGAGAGAATTATCCTGTCAACCTACCTATGGCCTCTCAGGGACTTGGAGTAGTTACACTGACAAGAGAATCCTTCCCATGATTTAGGTAGCATCTTCACTGAAGCACTACAGCAGCTGTTCGCTGCAACCTTTTAAGTATAGACAAACCCTCAGTCCTTAAGTGTGTTACCGAACCTTTTACAGCACTTCCAAACATACATAGCATTGCTGCTAGAGATTAGATAAACCCGTGGGAGCAGCAAGGTCATTTGTCCCTGAAGAGCCTTCCACACTACAGTACAAAGCAAGGACTGCAAACTATGGACCACTTACTTGCAGACTGGGAGGTCTCTGAATGCAGCTATTTTCGAGTTATCCCTCCAAAAAATAAAAGTAATTGTCAATTATCTCAGCATTACACTCATGTCAAAATAGAGAGTTAAGATTTAAACTGCTTTTCAGCCTTCACCTACAGCAGTTGCTACCAGCGTGACAACTATAGTAATTGGAGTTCTCTGAAGGTACCACAGCGTTCTTTGCTCTAAGTGCTCTGCGCACTCATACTTTCTTCTCTGAGGTACAACAGTGTTCTCTGTGTGACTCCCTTCTGCTGGCATGTCCTATGGCTTCCAGGCTGAGACATCTGAGTTCCCTGCACAGCTCAGTGAGATTAGTCTTTTCCTTTGAGACAAATTCATGAGACCCTCTGCAGACATGCCTCCAACGGCAAATAGAGACCCACTCATTCAATGGTCATCGTTTGTTTCTTTTTAGTCTAATAAGGTCCAAACCTATTCATATTAACAAATCCTAGCTCTAAAGAACATGTAGGATGGTGAATCTGAATCCATAGATGGTACAACTATCAGAGAACTGCAATTATAAGAAAGCATTTTCCCTTTCATTACTAGCACATACTCAATATACCTCACTCTAGGAGATTAATAAACCAGAGGGATGTGTCTATCAGACTCAGTATTAAGTAACAGCGTAAAGCACTTCACTAGTAATAAAATACAGGTATTGTATAAAATTGTTCAATTCAGAAATACAGTAATGTCTATTAACAAGCATCAAGCAAAGAACAGAGGAGATGAGGAAAGAAGGATGAGGAAGAAGTGGAAGAGAGTGAAGGAGAGGTGAGAAAGGGAAAGAGTAGAACTGCTATATTGGGTTAGACCAATATGGACCAGGTCCACCTAGCCCAATATCCTGTCGTCTGACAGTGACCAGTGCCAGATGCTTCAGAGGGAATGAACAGAACAGGGCAATTTCAGGTGACCCATACCCAGTCCCAGCTTCTGGCAGTTGGAGGTTTAGGAACACTAGAGCATGGGGTTGCGTCCCTGACGATATTGGCTAACAGCTATTGATTGACCTATCCTCCATAAACTCATCTTATTCTTTTCTTTTTTTAAAACCCAGTTCTATTTCTGGCCTTCCCAACATCGCACAACGAGTTCCACAGACTGCGAATTGTGAAGAGGAAGATACAGAAGAAAGCATGGATCATAATTTATGCACTTCTCCACATATGTGGCCAGGAGAACCTCTGAATGGTCCAAATCACATGGAAGAGAGTTAGAGATCTCCACAGCTGCATGATATGTTCCTCACCCCACCATGGAGACTCCTCTTCCGAGTGCACACTGCACCACAGATTTTAACAACAGAAGCGCTCTGACACCATGCTAACAGGCAGCAGTATAATGGCCAAAGATGAAATCGAGGCTCACTTCACTGCCTCCAAGAAAGTAGGAGGCAGCAGTCCATGAACTGCTGATCTGTTCTCCCGTTCAATGGATCTGGGGGGGAGAACTCAGCTCTAAATTAGAGTTGTGAAAAAAGAGCAGGCTGTTCACATGCTAAAAACTAGATCTTTAAAATACAGTTATTTTATTTCTGCCCCATCCTTAACCACCTCAGATAAGCATTCCAGGACAGATGGGAATACAACATTTACCCTCTTGGCTCAAACCACTGACCAGGATCCTGCTTCCTGCTTTGGCAAATAGCTGATATTTTGGAAAACGATTAAATAAAAAACCGACAAACTCTCAATGCACCTAGTCAGCGAAGCTTTACTGAACATGGGGAAAATTATTCCCAGATGCTGCTAATTTTTAAAAGGCCCTTTTTGTTTTGTGGGAGCTCAGGCGTCTGATCCTGCAAATTATGCACATGCTCCCCATTAAGGAGCTAATCATGTGAGGAAGGTTTTGCATAATCTGAAGGACTTTGTTTTCATATTGTACAGACGTCGGATCCTGCAGCCCTTGCCTTTTGAGTATTTCCACTGGCAACACAAAAAGAAGGAATTCTGCTAATTTGGGACAAGTCCAGTTATTAACAGAGGGTCAAACCCTGCTTCCTTATTCCTCCAATTTATTTGAGTGTCTGGCTAGTGAGTCTTGTCCACATGCTCAGGGTTTAGGTGATCGCCATATTTGTGATCACGAAGGAATTTTCCCCCAGGACAGATTGGCGGAGGCCCTGGGGGATCTTCGCCTTCCTCTGAAGCATGGGACATGGATCATTTGCTGGTGGATTCTCTGTATCTTGAAGTCTTTAAACCATGATTTGAGGACTTCAATAACTTAGTCATAAGTGCAGGTGATCAGATTAGATGATCATATTGGTCCCTTCTGACTTTAAAGTCTATGAGTCTCCTGGTGAACATACTAGTCTAAATGTTATAAAGTGCCACCATCACCACCTCCTTTCCTGCCTTGCCCTTTTTGTGATACTAACACGATCTTTTTTCCCTGGGTGAATATATTTCGTGAACGTGTGTCAAATACGCAAATAATTTCAGATCAACTGAAACTGCATTTTTCGGTGAATAAAGTATTGATCAAAAAATTTCACCCAGCTCTAGACAGAAGTGCCAGGTATCTTATATTTATTATTATATAAAGTACTAAATGGTGAGGTTCACTAGCTGCAGGTGAGAACTCCTTGATGGATGAACATGGCAAGGAAGCTATGTAGGCTTGAGATGAATTAAGTACTTCTCAATCTTTAATGAGACGCACAGAAGGCCAATCTATCCACAAATTGGAAGAGGAAAGAATGATATGGGTTTGGCAATCCCCGTGGGAATACAGCAAATAGAAATGCCAGAATGTTATAGATAATCAGTGTCAGCATTCCTCAGAAAGGAGTTTAAAGAACATAGAAACTTGAGCACATTTTACATCTTTTGGAAGGAGAGCTCGTCCATAGCATATGCACAAAAATTTCTCTTCTCTTCTGTGTCTCAATTACAACATTTTGAGAAGCTAATTTGTGCTGCATTCACAGTTGTTTTAGATGTTTTAATGTAATTACATACGTACAAAAAACCCTTCATTAATACATCTTTAAAACAAACCAATTAAAGAATGGCATCCTTAACTCACCCCACTGTAGCTGGGAATTTCAGCACACATGGTATATCAGTGGATAAGAAGCTGGATATGAGTCAGCAGTGTGCCCTGGTTGCCAAGAAGGCTAATGGCATATTGGGCTGCATTAGTAAGAGCATTGCCAGCAGATCGTGGGAAGTGATTATTCCCCTCTATTCGGCATTGGTGAGGCCACATTTGGAGTATTGTGTCTAGTTTTGGGCCCCCCACTACAAAAAGGATGTGGAAAAATTGGAGAGAGCCCAGCAGAAGGCAACAAAAAGGATTAGGGGGCTGGAGCACATGACTTATGAGGAGAGGCTGAGGGAGCTTGGCTTGTTTAGCCTGCAGAAGAGAAGAATGAGGGGGGATTTGATGACAGCCTTTAACTACCTGAAAGGGGGTTCCAGGGAGCATGGAGCTAGGCTGTTTTCAGTGGTGGCAGATGACAGAACTAGGAGCAACAGTCTCAAGTTGCAGTGGGGGAGGTCTAGGTTGGTCATTAGGAAAATGTTTTTCACTAGGAGGGTGGAGAAGCATTGGAATGGGTTACCTAGGGAGGTGGTGGCATCTCCATCTTTAGAGGCTTTTAAACTGCGGCTTGAGAAAATCCTGGCTGGGATTATTTAGCTAAGGTTAGTCCTGCTTTGAGCAGGGGGTTGGACTAGATGGCCTACTGAGGTCCCTTCCAACTCTAATATTCTATGATTCTATGATCACACAACTCATTTTGCTGAGACCCACTGATAAAGAACTAGACTACAGAACAATTGTGTTAGGCACACGGGTGAAGTCATCATTTTGTTTTATGATCAAGCACATTGCATTTCATAATATGCAATATTACATATGCATATCATTAACTACTTATCTTTATCTACAAATTGATTTTTTCACACCAATGGAACCAGTTGTCCATTTTTTATGCAATAATAGGTACAGGAAAGGACTTCTAGGCACATTACTCACTATTTGTACTATTCATTAAATATTTATGTTCGCCTAATACCTCCTCTTTGCTTCACAGTGGGCCTGATTCCTCTCCCACTGAAATCAGTGGGAGTTTGGGACTGACCTCAATGGAGGCAGAACTGTTCCCTATAATAATTTCAGTTGGGGAATCTGCAACTAAAGCAGACAAAGCACAATAGGATTCTGAGTTCTTTCACCCCTAGTTCTCTCTCAATTAGGTAGGTCGAGAATATAGCAGGTCAAGAAAACACCTGCCTTACCATCTCGCGCTGAGCTTGAAAGTGTCATCAGGCATTACTTCCACTCCAGCTACTGATCGCTTCCTTCTTTTAAGCACCAGACCTTGTCAAAAAGCTATGGTTTGGGGTTTTTTATTGTAAATTATAAATGAACAAGACTGTTCCACTGGTGCTAGGAATGTCTGACAGCATCTGGAGGGCCACGGTGAGGTCAAAAGCAGTTTAAAATTCAGAATGTTATTTAACAAAAAGGACGACTGTACATTCTTTACACTTTTTAAATCCCTTAGGCATGGGATGGCTGTTGCTTCAGTTAAGGTGACTTGTCATATGCCTGATTTTAAACAAGTGCAGAAATGTGCAGAACATTAACTCCATTTTGGTGCGCTTTCAAGGAGTTTCAATTCCTCTTGACAACATAATTTGTTACATACAGGATTTTTATTTGTATAGCATCAGTGCGTGTGCATGTCCTTTACAGGGAAATAATGAATGACAGGTCCCTGCCCCAAGGAGCCTACAGTCTAAACTAGGCATAATGCGGCAATGGATGGAAATCACAAAGGGGTGTGGAAAGGAGTATGAGAGAATGCGGAAAATGGTCCTTGAGGTGTCAAGCATTCTCAATAATTATTTTTGAAATTCACCCAAACAAAAACATCATGTATGGTAGCAAAGTTAAATCTTACAAGGATGATGGGGGAAAAAAACCCCATCCCATCTAAACAATATTCCTCAAGCAACATCCCTCTCCCCAAAACCCAACATAAAAAGATGAACCTTGCAGCTGGTCCTGAAAGTCAGTAAAGGGGAATGCCCTGTCAATAATAACCTTCCTTTTAAATTAAGGGAGCTCCAGCTCATCCATTGACCATAGCAGCATGGCACAGACAGAAAGGTAATCTCTTGAGTAGGCAAGTCCCACGCCATTTAGTTAATCAATATCTAATAGCAGCAGAGATCCTTGAATGAACCCGATTTACACTATCTGACATAGGAGTATTTTCACATCTGGCATTGCATAACAGAGCATTGACTCAAACATCCATACAAAGAGTTGATTTGTATTTCCATCTCATCAAACACATTTCTTTTCCCACTTATTCAGAGGACAAAGCACAGCAATTACCCATTGCAACTGTAACCCAAATAAAATTCATGCTAATTCACATCATAAAGGCAATGCTTCTAAAAATAAATTTAGAGCAAGGGACTTTTACTAGACAGCCTCATACCTAGGGGCAATCATAGCCTTTGTGCTCACTAACACCACATTTCATGCAAACATGCAGGGGTCTGATACATTCTGTGCCCTAGTTTATGGTGGGTTTTTCTGCTATGTTAACGCGTGGAACATCCAGGATGTTGCAGATAATGTTACCTCTGTCTTTCTGGGTACTTCTTATTCCAAGGTTCTCCTATAATACCTTCAGATTAGTGAAAAGTTATGATCAGAAAGGAAGAAGGTGGATTTAAAGCAGTTTATAGTCTTGGCTATTGCTGTGCATGTAGTTATAACATTGTTGGGGCTCTCATTTCTGGATGCTTCCCCTTTCAATTTCTACAGCATCTACTTGCTCATCAACTGTGAGGCCCTCCATTTTGGAAATCACTTTCAGTTTAAGATGGCTGCTTTCACAGTGCTCTCCCATGGAGACTTACTATTTGCCCTTTCTTGTTGAGTTGTTTTCTTTTAATCTAAAACGAATGTCCTTCATACTGAAAGTTGCTCTTTGTTTATGGACAGACAGAACAGCTGTGTAGGGTGATCAGATAGTAAGTGTGAAAAAGCAGGACAGGTGAGGGGGTAATAGGTGCCCATGTAAGAAAAAGCCCTGAATATCAGGACTGTCCCTATAAAATCGGGACATCTGGTCACTCTACACCTATGGAAAGTGCTTGGCCAGAAGTTATGGGCTTGATTCAGAAACCACATAGTGAAATTCTAGAGTTTAAGAACTTGCTGGTTTCCTTGCTGCTCTTTTTCATTAATGAGAACAACAAAACACAGTTTTCCCCAGAAGCCAGCAATGGCATTTATGAAACCAAAATTGAGTAAAACTTTACATGTCCTTCTTTACTTTTTGTAATCATTTTAAAACCCCACATTGCAGTGAGCTTTACAAAGTTTACAGTCAGATCTGCACAGCTCTTAAAGCTTCCAGCTTGTGCTGCACTGAACTTAATATATTTTACTGCACTGCAGGTGCAATTTGAAAAAACAGGGTGTTCAAAGCACATATCCAGTGATGCAGCATCACAACAGCTCCTGAGAGAGATAGACTCAGAGTATGAAGTTTCAAAATAGCTTCTTGATTAATTAGGAACAACAACAATTTTGACGCATTCCCCACATCTCTTCCCACCTATAGATTCCTTATAGACAGAAGAGAGATGCATGATTAGTAGAACTGAATTCCTCCCCCAGTATTACTCCGTACCAGGCCCCTTGGTGGATTTTATCTGTAACTTTCACAACAATCTGTATTATTGTATAGTTTGACAGGGTAAGTTATTGTATCTTGTTGAATTTTTCTCAGAACATCCCTAGCAGATGATCTTATGATACAGAGAAAAAAATAAGATGTAACCATTGTACATGACAGAGACTCATTATTAGAGATTACAAAAAGAAAATGCTGATTTGGGACAGATAATGACATCCAGCGCTGAAGACATACAAGAAACAGAAAAATGGGTGACTGAAGAGGTTGTCCATGCAGTAATAATAATTCATTGTGCTAAGTAATCATTTGCAGGCACATCAGTGGAACGATGAAAAGTCACACACTGTGCCATAACTGCTGATTAAACTAGATTTAAGCAGGAAGAAACAGCTTGCCATATTGCAAAGAAATAAAAAGCCCCTTGGTGATATAGAAAATGCTGACTGCATGTACTCTTAAATGGGTCTGTATTGCCACAATCTCCTCTTCTCAGGTTGTACTGAGCAGACTTGTGATGGGACAGCACATATGAAGGTTTGGGCTGCATTGGGCTGCAGCAACATTTCAAGCTAATATTGCTGAACAAGAGGATTTTAAACACAAGATAAAAAAACATATTGCGCCTTTCAAGGAAATGCATCCAGAGAGGTTTTACAAACGCCAACCAAAAACAAACAAAAAAACCCCAAACCCAAAATGTAACACAAGTGTGTCCAAAACATATTTAGCAAGAGAGAATACTTTTGGAGGAAAAGGTAAGATCTAACCTTACAGCCAAAAGTGTCACTTTATTCTTTATTTCAGATACCAGTGTGAGAGCAAGTTCTATCTTTATCTCTAAGATCAGACACAGAATACAACGGTCTTGATATTATGACCCTGCCGGATATCTGAAACAAGCCTGAATCTATCATTTATGAAAACCAACAAAATTACATAGCTTCATGTAAAGAGCAACTTTAAAAATTGTAAAGCAGGAGAGCAGTGAGATGACCTGAAATTCCATAGTTGTCTTTGTCAACTTTTTCTACCACAGATCAACAGAAGAATAAACATTTTCTTTTTCATTTGCTGAGCCAACAGCAAATTCAAGCGAAAAGAAACCCCCCGCCCCTTAACTGAACCACAAAGATGTGCATATGGCTGAAGGACAAAGTTCACCGCTGAGTAGCAGGCCACCATGAGGTCCACTAAAGTCTCATGAAAACCCCCCAAAACATTTATGCATCTCAATCACTACTGGATGAAGTTGGATGGCAGTGGGATACAAGCCTTGTGATCCTAGAGTCCATTTACACCAGCTGGCAAAAGGCGCACCCCACTGTTGTCATAATATTTAGCCAGACAGTGTCATGTAAAGCATCACATAAAAACGAGTGACACACACTGGTCATGAATATTGTTGCGTGCTGTCTGAACAATTAGAGTGTAAAGAATTATGTATGTGTGCTGGAAATATGTTATTCAAATATGTTCAGGCCAAGCAAACGAAGCAGAGTGGATAAATATGTATGCCATTGACAAAGGAATGTTTTTTCATGTGTTTGCGTGTGTCTCCAATGTAAATTGAGCAAGATGACACCAGGGACAATGGAAATACATTTACATTTCATGTAAACAGCCATTATGCCAATGAAAAAGCAAATTGACCAGAGAATCAGTACGGCATCTACCTCCCTGTAGGGGTGAGGAACTTTGTCTGGGTTTGCTTCTCAAATAATACATTTCATGGACTATAAAAAAAAAAAAAGGAGGGGGAAAGAAACCCTTAGTTATCCATCACTTTGGGGATAAAGGGGACAGCATCATCCAATTCCATGAACATTGGATCCTGTTGCCTGAAGAGCTGGAGATGCTAATGGCTTGACATAAGTAAGAAAGCTGTTTAGACAAAGATTGTAGCTTGCTAAAGTTAAGTCATAGGCAATGGAAAGCAAGTTTTTTGTTTGTTTGTAACCATTTTGTTTGTTATCCCTGTTTAGTATCACATTTCTGTTCTTTGTTAATACATTTTTTCGTTTTACTGTAAATCATCTGAGTGCTGAATTAAGTACGAGCCTTCCGTTAAACCAATTGATTGGTATGCACACTCTCTGCAGGCAGCAAACGTAATACTTTCTGTGAGTGTCCAGCGAAAGGGACTAGATGCTACAGAGAGATGTCTCTGGGGAACTCGAGAACTGGGGTTTGCTAATTGTTACCTGCCAGAGAAGGTAAAGACAAACAGAGTTTCAAGGAGTTTGCTGGTGAAGCAGACAAACTGGTGTGGTAGGGAGCTGGACATTCTAATCTCCAGCAAAGCTCTCTCTCGCTAAGGCAGAGGGGTAACACAATGGCTTATGGTTCTGGCTTGCCTTGAGCGGAGCATCACAGGGTTTCCTTAAATGACAAAATCTGTGTGTTGGCCTCTAGACGGGAGTTAATTCAACCCAAAGCAAGCAACTGTGTGATTGTATTGGGATCCCCTCACTTCCGCTGCCTGTGCCCTCATTGTGTCACATCTAAAAAGCAGATTATAAAAGCTGTGAGGTAGGAACCATGTCTTTCTAGGTCTTCTTTGAAGATGGGTTTTTATGATGATGATGGTTATTGCACTGAGAAGATGCCTCAACAGCTTATTGATGCAAAAGTTGTTTATGTAAGATGGAAGGTTATAGAAACTAGAAGTGGACCAGTGAACGATCTGGATCCTCAGCAGGGTTAAAATAGTGTCAGGTCTAGATTTGAGACTAAGTCAAGGTTATTTTGTGCACTTATGCACATGTATGTCAGAAACAAAGACAGACAATGAGCCTAATTCCCCCCTCTACTATACGACTTGGATGCTGGTGTAACTCCACTTAAGTCAGTGCTATTTCACTGGTATAAAACGTAACGTGATGGAATCAGACTGCTGGACCAGAATGTTAATAGTGCATGACTATGGCCTCCCACCCATATACATAAATGCAGATTACAAGTTAGGGAAGATCAAATCCTGCAGACCTTCCTTAGGCAAAGTAACCATTGTCATCAAGAATTTTTCTGAGTGCGTACTGCAGGGGTCTGATCAGGTGCACAGATCAAAAAGAAGCCTATTCTGTTGTCCACATACGGTATGCTAGCTACCATGTACAAAACAGACCTCACGTGGTACATTTTATTCTTCAGCTGAGAAGCAATGTTTGTCAGCTCTCTCTCGAGGCCACTTCCTATCAGAGTGCAGGAAAACTAACACTGGTGAATCTGATTCCTTAAACAGAGAATTCCCATCCCATGATCAAGGTGACACTGCAGAGAGTTAGGTCAGAAGCACATTCCAGTCTAAAGTTAATTCCTGATTCTGATTTGTAAATTCTGTGATTTGAGAAAGTCCTCAAAACTATTTCTTCTACTGCATGAGAATCCTAAAAAGGAAAGAAACTAATCAAAGATTTGGAGCTGGATGCATTTCTTACTCACTGCCCTGAAAGATATGGTAAGATACTGCAACAGGGACTTGGGAAAATTTTCTCGTCCTGGATAAAGCAAACAACTGTTAAAAGTTTTTTAAACACTGAGTTTAATACAGGATATTCTGCTTGATTTTCTTCTCCCACCATTCACCTTCATTTCTCTAGCACATTCTACAGCATGTTCTTTCACCTAGCTCTAGAGTTTGTATAGGACCTGGACTACTTTGTGAATCTAAGATAACAGAACATCAAAAGCGCCACGTGTTCCCGGAGTTTATGTAGTCCACCAACCCCAGGAAGTAGCATAGTAATCTACCCACTGGATTTTGCCCTGCCTGCCAAGCAGAGCAGTCATACACTAAAACAGACTCGACTGATTTGCAGAATTCCCCCATCCTGTGGCTGGATTCGCTTTGTGTGACCTACATGCATGATGCTGCAGTCAAAGCTCCAAGCTGGGATCCTTATGGTCTGCAAGCGTTAGTTCTACCAAGGAAGCCTCTCTTTGGCTGAACTAGAAGGAATTTGTTCTAAGGTTTTCTCAGCTGGAAGTCACTCAGTGATCTTTCCCAGCCCTCAGCCTAGCACTCTGATATTCATGACCATTTTTCTGAAAGTGGTTTACCAGCATGTGGTGACTATGTTAAACTTAATTAAAGCCCCTGAGTATAAAGCAGCATTCTTTCAAACTTTGCTGTAATGCAGAAAGAAGCATCCTGAAAGTATCTGGTAATATATGTAATTTACAATGACTTTGTTTTCTCCATACTAAACCTTTACATTTCCACAGTATTTGCCTGTCAGTGGTGGCAGCTGATATTTTTGAGGCAAAGTTGAGACAGCATGCTGTAAGTAAAACACACAAACACAGCATGCCGGGTCTCCTGGGGACTTTACTTTTGTTCCTTCTTGCTTCTTTAACAGAAGTCAATCCAACTAAAAAGGTTACCTTTGCTCTTGTATACGTAAAAACCATGTTTGTTCAGAACTACCAGAACATACCGTACATAGCACCTGCATAGCTCCAATGCTAATATTCTTAGGCTTTCCTCTCTCTTTGCTTTACGTAATTTGGTGCCTAATCATTTTTAGTAGAAATTAAACCAAAAGATGTTAATTACAGAATGTGTGCCTGAATAAAAATGCCAACAAAAATTATTCATGAAACTGTTGTCCATTAAAGGATTAGACTGCTAGTTTATTAATAATGTAATAAATTCTCATGAAGTTCTTTCAGGGCTTATGATTCTTTGATGAGAAGATGTTACTACAGGGGTAAAAAGGATCTTGTGCTCAGTGAGTCAAACAATGTTTCTAGCATTAAGTGCTAGCTGGACTGTTGAAAAAAAAATCTATTTCAAAGTAAGTTTCAAATCACCTTCAGATTTGGGACACAGAAAGTTGCCCATTGTTTATGTAATAAACTTGCAGAATAATCACACTGGGCCAGATTCACCTTCCACACTAGCTTTTCACCAGTATAATGCCACTTATTTTACTGGAGTTACTCATGATTCACACTGATTAAAGTGAGATCAGAATCAGGCCCACTGTACTTCTGTTCCTTCATTATCACACAGAAATGGAACACGAAGAATTATTGAGAAAAAGCTTCTTCCTGTATATGCATCTGCTTATCAAATGGTTCTCTACAGTGACCATCATCATAGTATTTAAGCATTAGAACTGGTTGAAATATTTTTTATACTATTTTTTTAAGATACAAAAATGGTACTTTTTCCAAAAATGGAAACTTTTGTGAAAAAGTTTCAGTTCTATAGAATTTTTCCAAAGAAAACAGAAATTTGAAATTCAATTTTGGGGGGATGGATTGGTTTATCTTTTCCCCACAGTATACAATAGACTGAATGATGTCCAGCATTGTTTTTCTCTCTTTTTCAATTTTCTCTCTTTAAAATAAAAAATGAACAAGCCAACAAAAAACCCAGTTGTCTTTGCTAATCTAACTTTTCAAAATATCCATGTTTTGAAAAGTGACAGACTGGCAAAGAGCAACATGATGCCCACCTTTCCCCTTCGTAAGTTTCCAAAAGTTGAGATGTTTTGAAAAGTTAAAAAGTAGTAAAGGAAAAAAATGTGGGCAAAAGCCTAGACATCATCACTCTTGCTTTCAGCGGCAAAAAGGATAAAAAGAGGTTAAGTGGGGAAAACAGAAAAAACAAAAGTCCCCAAATTTGAATTTTTCTTGGAAAAAGCATTTCATGAAAATGGTTTCATTTAAAAAAGAAAACAACATAAATTTCAATATTTCAACAAACATTTTTCCTTTTGCCAAGCAGCCCCATTAAGCATTGATGTGGCAAAGAGATATTTCACATTTTCTTTACTGAATTGACCCACATATCATAATCCTCCTTATTTCTGGTTGTTTGTTTCACTTTAAAAAAAAAAAAGGTAGTAATCATGAGAGGGGTCTGATTGAATGTCCCTGTAATCGCTGCCCTGCTTTTTCATAGGAAAGCTATAGCAGAGGCAGTGGGGAAGCTACCTCACATGCTCCTGCCAATGTGCCTCAACCCTGACTTGGAGGGACCATCTCTAGAAAGCAAACAGTTGTGTTGGTGATTGCTGAGGCACATTTCACACCTTACCACTAAGGACTGAACATTGGGTCAAAGGCTGTGGATGTGCTCTGTGAAATAGCTGCTAAGATTCACAGAACAGAGGCCAAGTTAATGTTTATCAACGTGTGATTTTTGTGTATAATTTATGCTCATTTTCCAAGGAAAAACACGCTGTAGAAAGCAACTTGTTCCCGGGCTTCTCCCTCTCATGCAAAGCTAAACGCCCTTGCTGAATGTTTCCTTGTTCTATGTACAAGTGTCAATATGGGTGAGGTCGTGACACAATCTGTCTACAATTCCTGATCTGTGGTTCCCACTTGCAGAGCAGGGGAAGACAGGGGGCTATGGTGCTTACTGTGCAGTTACTTCACCCTTATGGGATACTTCTCATGTGATTAAGTGATAACCAAAAGATGTTTGGGTTCATGATATATTTGTCACCTGCAGTAGTATTAAAAGTATTTTAATATTCCCCCCCCCATATTCTACTGAAATAAAAATTACATAACTTGTCACACCAGTAAAAAAAACATTCAGCTCCTCATACATGCCAGGAATCACTATTCACAAGGCAAGGATCAAACAAATGGAAGAAAGGAGAAGTTCATAGTTGTGAATATAAATCAGAAGCCAGAAATTGTAGAAAACTGATAAAAGAAGCAAGGACATACAACGAAGAAATCTATTGCCAATAGCATTAAGGACAGTAAGTCTTTACAGTAGATTAGGAACAAAGAGTCTGACCAATGGTACCGGACCATTATTAAATGGAAATGGTAGAAATAACAATAATAATGCAGAAAAGGAAGAGGTGTTCAATAAATATTTCTGTTCCGTATCTTGGAAACAACCAGATAAGATAGCCATATCATATAACACTTTTTCAAATTGCACTTATATCTCAGGAGGATGTTAAACAGCAGTTATTTTTCAAGTTAAATATTTTTAAATCAGAAGGACCAGACAAAATGCATCCAAGAGTTTTAAAAGAGCTGGCTGAGGAGCTTGATGAACCATTAACATTTATTTTCTTTAAGTTATGGAACACTGGGAAAGTTCCCAAAGACTAGAAGAAAGCTAATGTTGTGCCAGTATTTTAAGAGGGTAAACAGGATGACTCAGGTAATTATAGGCCTGTCAGTCTGAATTCAATCCCAGGCAAGATAAATGGAGCAGCTAATATGACACTTGATTAATGAAGAATTAAAGGAGGGCAATGTAATTAATGCAAATCAACATGGGGTTTATGGAAAATAGTTTGCGTCAAACACAATCTTTGATGAGATTACAAGTTTGGTTGATAAAGGTAATAGTATTGATATAACATATTTTGACTTGGCACTGCACAATTTTTTGATTAAAACACTAGAGTGATATAAAATTAACATGACACATTAACTAGATTAAAAACTGGCTGACAGGTCTACAAATACAATTGTAAATGGAGACTCATCATTGAACAGATGTGTTTCTAATGGTGTTCTGCAGGAATCAATTCTTGGACCCATGCTATTTACATTTGCAATCCAGGACCTGGAAGAAAACATAAAATCATCACCAATAAAGTTTGCAGAAGACACACAAGTTGGAGGAATTGTAAATAATGAAGAGGACAAATCTGGATCACTTGGTAAACTGGGCTCAAGCAAACAATATGAAGTTTAATATGGCAAAATGAATACATTTAGGAACAAAGAAGGTAGGCCATACCTGCAGGATGGCGGAGTGTGACACTGTCTGACAGCAACACCTCAGAACCCCCATATTCCCCACTATCATATAATGATATATTTTGTACAAAGTATGCCTTTTGAGGTATCATTTTAAAAGTTTTGATTTGTTGAACATTAATATCCTGTTGGATAGTATGAGCTATCGTTGTATGTAACGTTTTGAAGTTTTGCTGTGCATGTGCTACTGAAATACACTGGAAGGTAGAGAACACCCAAACCTGCTTTTCAGGTACAACAATGGAGTAGCCAGTCATGCTAATGGCCCATTAAGGGGAATCTTCTCTCCCAACGGCCATTCCAAAAGACTTCACAGAAGAAGCATGTACAAAATGGGGATTGCTTGACCAATGGAGGGCAGCCTCCCATGTTACATAGACAGATTTTTCCCAAGCAAGAGAAGGCTATAAAAGAAAGGAGTGACATCATCACAAGTCTTCATTCCCCCCAACAGTGCAACCCATGAAGGAATGCCTGGAAGACAAAGGACTTTTGAACAAGGGAGGGGAATCTGGGCTGTAAAGGAGATGCAGCCTGTGTATCAAGAAGCTGCAAGCCTGCTGTGTCATCAGCGAGGGTGAGATATTGCTAATCCAAATCCTGTTCAGAATTATAGAATTTAGACTGCAAACTTATTTTTATTTCTTTGGTAATCATCTCTGGTCCTTTATGCCAACTACTCATAAATCACTTAAAACTCTATCTTTCTGTAGTTCATAAATCAGTTTTATAATTTTACCTAAAAACAGTGTGCCTTGGCTGAAGTGTTTGGAAAATCTCAGCTCAATAATAAAAACTGGTGCATATCCTCTCCACATCAGGGATAGGGGGTGGAGGACTGATTAATAAGCTTGTGCTGTACAGTTCTCTGTTCATTGCAAGACGGTGTATTCCTATATTGCAGGGTTTGGTAACTGGTATAATTGGCTGGTGCCTGTATCCATGGTTGGTTCAGGAGTGGCTCAGAGAGATTTCCTGTAACATAGCAGGGTGTGTCCTGCCTGTAAATGTCTGTGTAAACACAGCATCTGTTAGAGGTTTGAGGCTTGACATCAGCATCACAGGGTGAGAGGGAGACCAGAAAGCTCAGTGGTACCCCAATCCCAGGCTGCACAAGGAGAGGACTCAACATAGGGAGTCTATCCTGGTAAGCAAGACACAAGTAGTAGTTCTTCCAGTCTACCTCGAGCTGATTAGGCCTCAACTGGGTCCAGTTCTGGGTACCACATTTCAGGAAAGATGTGAACAAACTAGAGAAAGTCCAGAGAAGAGCAACAGAAATGATTGAAGATCTAGAAAACATGATTTGTGAGTAAAGAATAATGGAATCATTTTCCTTTAATACTAAACAAGGAAGTTTATTAGCTTTAAGTTGAACTGTATTATTCCTAAAGCAATTGTGTCATTCCCACACTCTCAGTCCAGAATTGTCCTCCAAAATGTGTGTTCTGCATTGACTAGCCTCTCCAGGACAGTTCAGATATATTAAATTTGAGCCCATCTATGGAGATCAATATACAATAGTTTGCTACCCTCAGTGGAGTTACCCACACAGTTCACCATACTGGATTGGTTTTGATTAAAGAATAAAACTAGGTTTTTTTAAGTAGAAGGAGATACACTTGTCCTCATTCAAAACCTAAGCCATTAAAGTCAGAAATAGTTACAAGACAAATAAAGACAGAACATTTCCTAGGACTAAAAAGTAACAAACTAGCCTCGATTCAAGGTGAAGTCTTGAATATCATATCTTTTCAGTAACCTTGCTGATTAAATTATCAGGCCAGGATTTGCTCCCAAATCCCAACAGCTATTTCTTTTGTCTTCTTAGGTGAAAGAGAAAGAGATGGATAGGGAGAGAGAACTTGGAGTGTTTTTCCCCTCACTTTTGCAGTTCAGCCACCCTTTGAAATGCATTTTCCTGGAGGTTACCCCCAGATAAAGTTCATTCCCACTGTGATAATGGAGACAAGGAGTCTGGTGGTGGTAGAGGTTCCATGGTGTTGTTTGCTAAGATGCAGATCTGCTTGTTCCTGCCACCTTCTTGCCAAAGAATGACCACTGGACAGGTGATGGCCATCAACTTGGATGATATCTGGCTAGAGGCATCAACTTAGAATCATAAAACATTAGCGTTGGAAGGGACCTCAGGAGGTCATCTAGTCCCACCTCCTGCTCAAAGCAGGGCCAATCCCAACTAAATCATCCCAGCCAGGGCTTTGTCAAGCCAAGCCTTAAAAATCTCTAAGGATGGAGATTCCACCACCTCCCTAACTAACCCATTCCAGTGCTTCACCATCCTCCTAGTGAAAAAGCTTTTCCTAATATCCAACCAAGACCTCCCCCACTGCAACTTGCGATCACTGCTCCTTGTTTTGTCATCTGCCATCACTGAGAACAGTCTAGCTCCATCCTCCCTGAAATCCCCCTTCAAGTAGTTGAAGACCGCTATCAAATCCCCCTTCACTTTTCTCTTCTGCAGACTCAATAAGTCTTGTTCCCTCAGCCTCTCCTCATAATTCATGGGTTCCAGCCCCTTAATAATTTTTGTTGCCCTCTAATGGACTCTCTCCAGTATGTCCACATCCTTCCTGTAGCAGGGGGGCCCAAAAGTGGACACAATACTCCAAAACTTGTTGTTTGTCTTAGAGAAAGAGGTTTACCTATTCCCCAGACTTGTCTGGTAAACTCACTTCCATCATGATTTCAGCTTATAACTTTATAACAACATAACATAACTTAAAACATAACTTTACAATTTTGCTACATACATTTCACCATGATATTATAAACCAACATGCTAATAGTTTTCAAGTGATATTGTACAAGTCATATTTTGTACAAAGATTATTACAATGTGTGCAGGGTTTGAATATAGGAGTGCATTCAGTCTCAACAACCCAGCCTCCTGTTCCATGAAATCTCTAGCAACAGGGTGTCCTCTAGCACTCCCAACAGATGAACCATTATCTATAGTGGTGTAATGATCTAAGTTCAGTACAGTTTATAAATGCACATTACTCCTATTAACTTCAGAGTTGAATTGTGACAGGGCTGAATTTGGTCCTATGTTTTCATATGCACTGCATACACTGCTATAATGGAAGGTAGAGCTGAACAAGATATTCTAATTCATCAGGTTCAATCCCTTGTATCTATTGCAGGTTTACCCTCTCAATATTTCCTTTGAGGGTCTTATAGAAATCTTTTTATGCATCTTTTTGTTGACAGTGTCTCAGTAACCTCACTGTTCCTTTGTCTAAATGTAACCTCAGTAATCTCACCATTCTTTTGTGCAAGTATATATCTATTTTGGTCTTAAAATTGACCAATAGAAAGGTCCTGGATTAATGCAGGTACCTTTTCTATCACATAAAGTGAAAGAACCTATGTAATTCAGGGTTGGAATGATCTTCCTTACCATTTCACTCCTTTGCATCACTTCTTTTAAGCATGATAGAAGGTGGACTGTACTTTTAGCCATGATTGGTTCTGTTATGAATTAACCTGGGTATAACACTGAGCACAGTGTATGTTTGTTCAGTTTGTCTTTTTCCTAAAAAAAGGTTGGTTTGGAGTTTAACCCATGTGGTACCTCAGTGTTTCTTGGCTCCCCATGATTCCTATCTATTTTATTGTTACCATAGAGATATGTAGGAGATGTGTGAGTTTGAGTATTTATATTGCAAGCATTTGTGTTTCTTTGTATTTGTACTTGTACTTACATTGTTCTTTAGGTTTTTTTGTAGAGTTTAAGGCCAGATGGAACTATTAGATCATCTAGTCTGACCTCTTGTACATCCCAGGCCATTACATTTTACCCAGGTACCACAATGCTAAACCCAACTGCTTAAGTTAGACTAAAGTATTTCAGTCCTCAGGAGACTAAACTGTGCACCTCAGGAGAGACCAAATGCCACAAAGGCCTGAGGCCCCTGCAATAGCAGGGACATGATTAGGTGAGATATGCCCAGATGATACCAGCAGACGCATAACACCCCATGCCCCAGAGGAAAGCAAAAAAACCCAAAACTATGAGGTCCCTGCAAATCTGAATTGCAGGGAAAAATTCCTCCCCATCACCAAATCTGCTGATTAGTGTGACCTGAGTATGGGCGCAAGACACGTCAGCCAGACTTCTAGAAAAAGAATTCACTCTAGCACCCCCCAGCACTGGTCTACCTCATTCTTTGTCCTGTCTCCAGCTGTGACAATCACTGATGCTTCAGAGGAAATAAAACCACCACAAATCAAAAAATCCCCCCGAACATATCTAGGCAACGGTGCCGGGGGCGGTGGAGGTGTGGGGGGGGAGGAGGGGATCCTTCCTGACCTCTGTCTGTAACCAGATGAAGTCCTCAATCATGAAATTGCATCATAATCATTGTCTTAGTGCAGAGCTGCAGAAGTTATGAACATTTGTAGGGAAATTCAGGCACTCTCATTGTCCACGGGACCGATGCCTCAAAACCAGCCATGGAAAAAACTTCTGATGAGATTTTTTTATTCCTAGAGGATGGAAATACCATAAAACACTGAATCTTACATTATTTCAGCTCCCTAAATGGTTCCCCAAAGCAAGAAAATCAGAACAATTTGAAAACAAAGCACACGTGGGTGTATCTCATTTTACACAAACAACAAGAAACCTGGGTATCTATGGAACCTGAATGCACAGCTTGAGAAAGAAGAAGTCACAGAAAGCCTAGATCATTTAAACGGCCAAAAGAGAGTAGCCTGGGATGTGCGACATTCTATGCTGCTCCTCCTGCCTCTATAGTAAGGTTACAGAACAGTGGAATACTCAGATTCTCTCTGCTCACCTGAGAGTAGCACAGTGCCTTTGCAAAGATTAATGAATTAGATAATGAGAACAGATTACAAGAGTTGCACCTGTTAAAGTAACTGCAAATAACAGACCAAAGTTAAATGCTACATTATTGGATGTTCTAAAAGGAATAATTATTTAATGCTTTCTACAGGAGAAGAAGAATAAGTGGGTTTCAAGAGTCAAGAAAAATCTTGTTGACTTCCTCTGCATTCTGGATATGTTTCCCTGCTAAAAATTGCAGCAACAAAGCTGCCAGGTGAAGGGACTTCAGAGGATCTGACCTTCTCTTTGTGAGAAGAGATTTGGAACTAATGTCAATAGGAAGCATGAACGGAGGTTTTTCAGCAAGATGGAGGGCGTGTCTATATGGTAAGTTAGTGTGTGGCACGCTAGAGTGTAAATCTCCAGTGCTCCAGTATGCCACACACTAACTCTCCATGTGGACCCTACTGCTGTACAGGAAGAGTTCCCTAGTGCACCTTGTGTACAGCTGTTTGGGTAGTATTAAGTCCAGAGAAGTCAATAGTCTATGCTAATTGTAGCTGAACTATAGTTATTAGGATATACATTTTGATATCAAACAGAATGTGTTTCCAAATTTTAGTAAGCTTATTAATCTCTTGACCAGTAGGTGAATCATGCAAATTAAATTCAAATAACTCAGTCTCCTCTGATGCCTACCATTCACTCATATTTTATCCACTTAACTGTTACAGTCATGAAAGTTGTACATCTGAGATGTAGAGCTTAACCCAAAGATGTTCAAAGCACATTATATGCATTAGTCAAGTCTCACATAACCCATGACACATTTAGATAAACTGAGTCTTAGAGTTTAAGTGACTCATCTAAGATTGCATAGTTGCAAAGCATCTCTGATTCCCTGTCTCTGATCCCCTGTCCCCTAGTTCAATCTGGAGACCAAACTCCTATACATGTTAAGTAGATTCCATTTGCAAGACTAAAATAACGATGCTACTGGTTTAATACAAGGTCAGGGAGAGAGCAAAGAAGAACAACAACTTTACCTCTCAAACTTTTTCCTTCACTGTTTCTCTGCTAAGCACATTTGGTATTTGTTTTTAATTCTGGCCAGCGTTCAGTTCTAAAAGCCCAATGCATGCAGTTACTTGATATTCTGAAGGCGTTATTTTAAGATGAAACAATGTAAA
Organism: Mesoclemmys tuberculata; assembly: GCA_007922155.1. Lineage (NCBI taxonomy): Eukaryota > Metazoa > Chordata > Testudines > Chelidae > Mesoclemmys > Mesoclemmys tuberculata. The sequence goes on from ML675712.1 coordinate 2,090,030, forward strand.
TTCTGATTTGTGTGGCAGATGGCTGGCAGTTCACTGTTTGGCAAACCAACTGGTATGGTATGTTAGAAAGTCAGAGCAGCAGGTAGTACAGCTCAATTTGAAACGACCACAGATGCTAGGAAAGGCGCGGGGGAGGGGCACAAGCTGGTCAGGAAATTAAGAACAGTAGTCAGAGCTCACAGGGAAAAAAAGATGGTAATTAGCTGAAAAGTTTTCTTCCAATCAGCACTTTTTGGATGGAAGTTACCAAAGAAGCTAGCAAACCCATTAAAACTGACTTAACTTAAACAATTAGCCTGCTTTTAAAACTGCCCCTTGGGTGGTACCACTTTCCATGTGGCCTGCATTGGACCTACATTTCAAAGGTATAATAGCTAGATGGAGGCTGAAATTTACCCTTGTGTAGAAGGCTGACTCAAAGCAAATACACTTCAGTCCCATTTTGAGGGATGAATTTCATCCTCAGCCACTAAGTGGGGAAAAGTCTAGAGTAGAAATGGGCCCAAATGAAAACTCTAGACACAAAACAACCTGAAATTTTAAAGAAGAAGTTGGAATTAAAACTGGATTATGTGGTTTACTTCCGTCTCTTCATTGCAGCAAATGAAATCAGACTCAAAACAGTTCAGACCTTGGATATAGATTCAAGTTTTCCCATTCATACCTATCTCCAGGCTGAAGTCTCTCTCCCACCAATATTTATGAAATAATTGGCATTTTGGTAACAAAGCTAATACTGGCTGCTTAAATATCTCTGTGTTACACTGTTGGATGGGAACTCAGTAAATGATTTTCATCTAGGAAATTCCATTTTAACAAACACACACCATTAGTTACAGTTAATGTTGCAGACGCCCACTGACCTTTGTCCCCATGTATATACACATTACCATACAGGGTTTGATTTTGATCCTACTTTCATAGGTTTTACACTGATGCGACTTTACTGACTATAATGAGTTTACTCCTAACTTTCGGTATGTTAGATCAGAACCAGGTCCATTGTCTGATCACATTGTCATCCATTACTTCTCAAATTACACAGTATAATATAATACAATTTTTGTTTAACCTTAGCTAGATATGTAGTAACTTTTAATATCCTCTCTTTCGTGCGCAGTTTCCTTTGTCAACATAATCATCATTGACTTTCAATTAACTAAAATAAACTCTCTTCTTTCCAGAGTATGTATTTCAATAATTTAGTCTGCAGCTATGTACTGTATCTCTCCCATTCCCCTCATCATCTTTCTTTACATGAAGCACATGTGATTCAAGCACCTAACTACAAAGCTAATATACCTGTAAACATATGCAAAACGTTGCCTAGAAGAAGAGGCAATTGCCCGCAAAGATAATTTAGCTGAAAAACATAGGAGGACTGTGTATACCATCAAATTTACACTATTATTTGTGGAAAGCTCCAGAGTGGTAGCCGTGTTTGTTCTCTATACAGCAAAAACAACGAGAGTCACTTAAAGCGCTACAGCTCTTGTTGTTTTTACTATAATTTGTGATACTTAATCTGTAATACACACTGGAGGAACAGTTTTCTATATGTGTTTCATATGAACTACTTTCCTGGACACTGTCTAGTATAGAACATGCTGCACATGTGTATTGAATGATGTAGAAAAAATTATTGTATTATACTATATTATTTGAAAAACAGTAAGTAAGCAGATATTACTGACTACCATAATTAATTGTGGTATGCCAGCCCCCCTGCTGCAGCTCGCCTGCTGGCAACCATCTCTGCTGGCAGTGGGGACCTGAGGTAATCCCACCCCGATCTGGACAAGTCTCTGGGTTTTTCCCCTCTCTTCAGCACCTCTCCCACAGGGCGACCAGGTGCAGGCCTTACTGCAGGCCTCGGGGGCTGTCCCCCAGCCCCACAGTGGAGAACAGCTAGTCTCAGTTTGTGCCTGTGGCCCAGGGAGGTACCTGGTTAGGGCTCCTTCCCCAGGGTCCCGGGGTGGTGGAGAAGCCCTGGGGCGTCCAAGGATCACCAGTTCTTCCTGCAGGCTGGGGCCAAGATCAGGGTCTCTCCTGCTCTGCTTTTCCAACTGTACAAAACACTATTTCCAATCCAGGGGGATCTAGCAGCTCCTTCCTTTCCTCCTCCTATGTTTCCCCCCTGGTCTTTAGGGCAGGCAGGGTTTAAGTACACCTGGGTAATCTCTCACTTGGTTCCAGGTGCCCCTGATTGCCCTGCCATAACCTCTCTCCTGCCTGCAGGGAAAAGGGCTTTGAGCATTCTAGGACTCACATACCGGCCCTGGAGTTCCCTTCCGTAGCCATCTGGCCTGACTTTACCCCCTCCCCCCCCCCAACAGCATAGGGTTGGGCTGCTTGGGTCGAACAACAGTGCATGCGTGACCGGCCGGCTGCATTGCCATGTTTGGCTCCCGCCCTATGTTGCACACTGAAATGGAACGGCTGCAATGCCAGTAACCAGCGTGTTACCCGTGCATTCCGGTCCTTGTTGCGGTGCATCCACTACAGGCAGGGCATGGTCTGTAACCAGGGTAAACTTCCGCCCAAGCAGGTAATACTGTAGGGTTTCCATGGCCCATTTCACTGCTAGGCACTCTCTCTCTACTACTGCGTACCATTGTTCCCGGGGCAGGAGTTTTCTGCTGAAGAATAAGACCGGGTGTTCTTTGTCTCCCAGCATCTGTGATAGTACAGAGCCCAACCCAACCTCCGAGGCATCTGTCTGTAAGATGAACTCTTTTGTAAAATCCGGGTCTATCAGTATAGGACTATGGCAGAGGGCAGTTTTCAAGTCCATTAAGGCTTCCTTTGCGGAGCTAGACCACTTCACTATGTTGGGGCCACAGCTTTTTGTCATGTCCGTCAGGGGGTATGCAGGGGTGGCAAAGTGGGGGATGAACCTCCTATAGTACCCAACTATCCTCAGGAACGGCCGGACCTGCTTTTTCCGGATTGGCCAGGACCAGCTTTGTATCACCTCCAGCTTGTTCAGCTGGGGCTTCACCATACCTTTCCCCCCAACATACCCAAGGTACTTGGCTTCTGCCAGTCCAATTGCACATTTGGGCGGATTTGCAGTGAGGCCTGCTTTCCTCAGGGTATTTAACACCGCCTCCACTTTTCCTACGTGGGTATCCCAGTCTGGGCTGTGTATCACTACATCATCAAGATAGGTGGCCGCATACTTAGCATGGGGGCGTAACAACCTGTCCATGAGCCGCTGGAAGGTGGCGGATGCTCCGTGCAGCCCGAAGGGGAGGACGGTATATTGGTAGAGTCCTTCTGGTGTAGGAAAGGCAGTCTTCTCCTTGGCGTTCTTGGCCAGAGAGATCTGCCAATAACCTTTGGTCAGGTCTAGGGTGGACAAAAGCCTTGCTTTCCCCAAACAGTCGATCAGCTCATCGATTCGAGGTATTGGATACGCATCAAACCGGGATACCTTGTTTAGCTTCCAGAAGTCATTACAGAACCACACGCTGCCATCCGGTTTGGGCACCAACACAATTGGGCTAGACCACTGGCTGTGGGACTCCTCAATGACTCCCAGCTCCAGCATCCTCCTGACTTTGGCCTTAATTTCCTTTCTTTTCGCCTCTGGGATTCGGTATGGCTTAATATTTACCTTAACCCCAGAGTCAGTGATGATGTGGTGAACCGCCTGCGTGGTCTGGCCAGGCTCCACTGAAAACACGTCCCGGTTTCTCTCAATCATCCTCACGACTTCGCTCATTCTACCGGGGTCAAATCGGGAGATATTCTCACCTGCCCCTGGGTTTTGTCTTCCTGGGGCACAGTGTCTAGTGCAATGGCACAGGTGTCCCTGTCGTGCCAGGGCTTTAGCAAGTTCACGTGGTAAATCTGCTCTGGTTTTTGGCAGTCAGGTTGTCGCACCTTATAGTCGACATCCCCGATGGCCTCTATTACCTCATATGGCCCTTGCCACCTGGCTAAGAGCTTGCTTTCCGCAGTGGGTACCAACACCATCACCCGGTCACCCGCCTGAAACCTCCGGATTCTTGCCTGGCGATTGTAGTAGGCCTGTGGGTTTCCTGGTCCTTCTCGAGGTGTTCCCGCATGATGGGGGTAACCCAGGCAATTCAGTCCCGCATCTGGACTACGTGTTCAACGACGTTCCACCCTGGAGGGGCTGTTCTTCCCAACTCTCCTTGGCAATGTCCAATATGCCACGGGGGTGGCGACCATATAACAATTTGAAGGTGGAGAATCCTGTGGATGTCTGGGGGACCTCCCTGACTGCGAACATCAAATAGGGGAGTAGGGTGTCCCAATCCTTCCTGTCCCGGTTCACCACCTTCCTCACCATACTTTTCAGGGTTCTGTTGAATCGCTCAACAAGACCGTCCATTTGGGGGTGACAGACTGATGTCTGAAGGGTATGGATGTGGAGCAGGGTGCACATCTCCTCCATCAGTCGGGATACAAAGGGGGTCCCCTGGTCCGCCAGGATCTCCTTTGGTATTCCTACCCTATAGATGATCTGTAACAATTCCCTTGCTGTTGTCTTGGAGGTTGTATTGCGGCGTGGTACAGCTTCGTGGTACCGGGTAGCGTAGTGCAGGAGTACGAGCACGTACTGGTGGCCCCAGGCTGACTTTTCTAGAGGGCCTACTAAGTCCATGGCGACACTCTCAAATGGGATCTCAATAATCGGCAGGGGCACAAGTGGGGCCCGTAAGTGCGGTCGAGGACCGTGGAGTTGGCACTCTGGGCAGGAGGCACAGTACTGGCGGACTCCCGCATAGATCCCTGGCCAGAAGAACCTCCGCAGGATCCAATCCAGCGTCTTATCTATTCCCAGGTGTGCCCCAAACAAATGACTATGTGCTAGGTCCAGCACCGCCCTCTGGTGTTGTCATGGTACCAGGAGTTGCTCTATCGCTTCCTCCTGTACTCGGACCACCTGGTACAAGAAGTCCATTCTGATCACAAAGTATGGCCCTGGGCCCTTGGTCTTCCCTTCCACAGGGACACCATTTACTTCCACCATGTCTTTCCGAATGTTGGAGTACGGTGGGTCATTGCCTTGGTCTTGGGCAAAGTTCCCGAGGGAGGGCCAAATGTCCTCAAGTTCAAGAGGTCTGACTTCCGGCTCCTCGCTTGGTCGGGCTCCATCAGTACTCGGTCCAGCCTCGGGCCCCTCAACTATCGGGGTGGCTCCCCCCTCGGTGGGGTGAGATCACCTCCCTGCTAGGACGACCTTCTGGTTCTGGGTCAAGATCCGGGTTCCCAGCCTCTTGTCCGCTTGCCTCTCCTGCCATGTCTTTCGCCGTTTCCCCGGGACAGGAAACAAGTCCTAGGCGAACTCAGCAAACATGGGAGGAGGACAACCTATGGAGGCCTCCCCATTAATTTCAGGATCACTACTCCCTGGGGGTCTCCTGCGGGGAGCAGGCACTCAAACCAGGGGAAGTCCCAGCCTATGAGAACAGGGTAGGGGAGTTTTGGGATGATGACCGCTCTTATCTTCGTGGTCCGCCCCTGAATTCCAATGCAGACTGGGATGGTCGGGTAAAAATTGACTGTTCCATGCACAAAGGTTATGCTGGTACATCTGGCCTGGGTCAGCTGGTCGTAGCCTATAAGCTTTCCGGATACCAGAGTGACAGCACTCCCGGAGTCCACTAGAGCAGTGGTCGCTATGCCATTCAGCTCCACCAGCCGGGTGTACCTATGGGTGGTTCTGCCACCCGCACAAGGTAGACCAGGCCGCAGGGACCAGCAAACTTACCTAGCCCACACTCCATGGGTTCCCCAGCATTTGGGCATTGAGCGGCTATGTGCCCCAGTTCCCCACAGGCGTAGTACCTGTACCCCAATCGGGACAGCCCCCTATCCTTTGGGCTGCCAGGCTTCAGGCCAGGACCCTCTGCCCTGGGATCCCCAAGCCCCCTTGCAGGCTCAGACCACTCTCTAGTCCCCCTCCTCCCCAGTACGGGCTTGCCCACTGTCTTGGGTGGTCGAGCCTTTGGGGTGGGGACCAGCCTCTTGTTCTGATGCACCTCTTCCCCACAGTCTGTGACAGCTCCTTGGCCACCAACTGCCTCTCGACGAGGGCAACCAAGTCATCATAGGAGGTAGGGTCGTTCTGACTAACCCACCCCCGCAGGTCTGGTGGCAGCCCCCTCATGAACCTGTCCAAGACAAGGATCTCGGTAATCTGGTCCGCACTGTGGATCTCTGGGCGCAGCCATCTCTGTGCTAAGTGAATCAGATCAAAGAGCTGGGACCTCGGGGCCCGGCCCTCCTGGTACCTCCACTCGTGGAACCTCTGGGCCCTGGTGGCTGTCGTCACTCCAGACCGGGAAAGGATCTCCGCCTTCAGCTGACAGTAGTCAAGGCGGCCTCAGCTGTCAGGTCATAGTAGGCCTTCTGGGCCTCCCCCCACAGGAACGGAGCAAGGATGCTGGCCCATTGGTCTTGGGGCCAGGCTTCCCACAGGGCTGTCCTCCCGAAGACGAGCAGGTACACCTCCACATCATTCTCTGGGGTCATCTTCTGTAGGTAGCTGCTGGCCCTTAGGGAATGTGAACCCTCGTGGCCACGGGCCAGGGCTTTCAGCTGGCCCATCATCTCCTGTAGGGTGGCTCGGTCTTGAGCTGCCTGACTGATCAATAGCTGATTTGTCTCCTGTTGTAGTCGGACTGACCCTTGCTGGGCAGCCACCGGGACCCGCATAGCCTCCTGTTGGGCCGCAGTGGCCTGCACCAGGGCTTGCACAACGTCGTCCACTTGGGGGGGTGGTTTACCTGGCCCCCAGCGGGGTTCTCCGCTCTTGTGGGGGATCGCACTTCTGACACCACTTGTGGTATGCCAGCCCCCCTGCTGCAGCTCGCCTGCTGGCAACCGTCTCTGCTGGCAGTGGGGACCTGAGGTAATCCCACCCTGTTCTGGACAAGTCTCTGGGTTTTTCCCCTCTCTTCAGCACCTCTCCCACAGGGCGACCAGGTGCAGGCCTTACTGCAGGCCTGGGGGGCTGTCCCCCAGCCCCACAGGGGGGGCAGCTAGTTTCAGTTTGTGCCTGTGGCCCAGGGAGGTACCTGGTTGGGGCTCCTTCCCAGGGGGCCCAAGGGTGGTGGAGAAGCCCTGGGGCAGGGGTGGGCAAACTTTTTTTTCTCACGGGCCACAATGGGTTGTAAAATTTGACAGAGGGGCCGGGCCATAAATAAACACATTTATGCAATTTATCCACATTTATCCAGCAGCCAGCACTTCAGACCACCCTCCGCTGTGAAATTGACTGTCCCTTGTCAATTTCGGCGGCGGAGCTGGAGAGTGGGGCCCTACTTTGGACTAGGGGAAGAATTTTTGCTCTGGTCCCCTAGTCACTAGGGGAGCCGCATTCTGGAGCCGCGGCTTGCCGTGGCTGAAGAGCCGCATGCGGCTCCGGAGCCGCGGCTCGCTGCAGCTGAAGAGCCGCATGTGGCTTGGGAGCCGCGGGTTGCCGACCCCTGCCCTGTGGCATCCAAGGATCACCAGTTCTTCCTGCAGGCTGGGGCCAAGATCAGGGTCTCTCCTGCTCTGCTTCTCCAACTGTAGAAAACACTATTTCCAATCCAGGGGGATCTAGCAGCTCCCTCCTCCCCTCCTCCTATGTTTCCCCCCTTGGTGTTTAGGGTAGGCAGGGTTTAAGTACACCTGGGTAGGCTCTCAATTGGTTCCAGGTGCCCCTGATTGCCCTGCTGTAACCTCTCTCCTGCCTGCAGAGAAAAGGGCTTTGAGCATTCTAGGGCTCACATACCGGCCCTGGAGTACTCTTCAATAGCCATCTGCCCTGATTTTACCACAGAATATACAGACGGGGGGAAGTTAAGATTGCTTATGAAATCTTAACTTTGTAATTTCCTTTAAATTTAATATTCTTGTACTTTATTCTTAAATAAACTTCTATGAAATTCCATTAATTTATTTTAAAGGTAAAAATTAACAAAACCAAAAATATTTGCCCCCACTGTACTATCATATCCCATGCACCTTACAAGGTACAAGTGAAGGGGTGCCTCTTCTTGCCTTAGGATCTGCTCTGCTTTACCCTACAAGGTGACTGAACCCTGCATACCAAATAAAATGCATGGAAAACCCTGTGTCCTGGATAGAAAGTTTCAAGCTCCCACCACTTCAGATAGAAACCACTATGAGCAGGTGTAAAACTTTATTTACTGAGTGCATATAGTTTTCCAAGTGAAGGAAGACAGTGAATAACCCAAGGGTTTCTGTGGATCCAATCCTGCAAGGTGCGGAGAACTCCTCTACCTCCAGCAGATACCCAGCACCCTCACAAAATAGGGCTGTTGAGAGTCAAGATCATCTTTTAGACTGTTTCCATTTTCTGATGGAAGGTACAGACAGTCTTATTGGTGTTTAATAACCACAATGGTTGTCACCCATCAATGATCTATACCAAAATCTTGCTTTGAGAAATATTTCCAAACATACATTGTTTTAAAACTATAAAGGAACTATTTATGCTATCGCTTTCAAATTAAATCTCTAAAAGGGCTTGTAATAAGACCTACACCAGTCAATATTTTCATCAATGATCTGAAAAATGTGCAGATGACATAAATATTGGCATAGTATTAAATAATGAGGATGACAGGACAGTTACATAATGACATGCAGAGCTTGGTAAATTGAGCCCATTCAAACAAAGTGGGTTTTAATATAGCCAAATGCAGTTATACATCTAGAAACAGGGAATGCAGGCCACACCCACAGAAGCGGGGACTGTAACCTGCAAAGCAGTTTCTCTTAAAAGGAGCTATGGGTCATAGTGGAGCATCTGCTCAAGATGTGAAAAGTTGTGGCAAAAAGGGTTAATACAATCCTTAGATGTATGAACTGGGGAGTCGTTGGCAGGAGGAGTAGGGAAGTAAATTTTACCTCTGTATATGTCATTGGTGAGACCTATACTACAATACTGTGTAGTGCTCTGGTGCCTGCATTTTTAAAATGATGTCAAAAAAATTGGAGAGGATCCAGAAAAGAGCAAGAGAGATCATTCAAGGGCTGAAGAAAATGCCATACGTTAAGTGACTTAAAGAGCTCGATTTGTTTAGTTTATCAAAAAAAGAAGATTGGGAGGTGACTTGATTACAGTATAAGTACTGTGGTATAGCAAGGGCAGAGGGTAGTAGGAAAGTTCTGGAAGGGCGCTATGTAAGTGCTAGAATGATCCGGGCTTTATTCCCTATACACTAGCCAGAGGCATTAGAAGGTAATTAGTGTTAGCTGACACCAATTAAGGCCCCACCCTTAATTGCCTATAAAATTGCCCACCTATAATTGCCACCTATAATTGCCTATAAAAACCCTCTACTCCTGAGAGGCAGTGTGGAGTTGAAGGAGTAGGTGTGTGGTGAGCAGAGGAGTGTGTGAAATGGAGGAGAACAGAACGGAGTACAGTGGTGTGTGGGAGAGAGGTGGAGTCCTAAGGAAGGTACTGGGCACAAGAAGCCAGAAAGGCAGAGGGGGGAGAGTAGCCCAGGGGAAAAGCCTGCAGCTGCCAGTAAGGTGCCAGCAGCACATAGCTGCTACTCAGAGGGCCCCTGGGCTGGGACCCAGAGAAGCGGGCGGGCCTGGGTCCCTACCCCCTTCCTTGGGAAGACGGGGTTACCGGCGATGCCCTGGCCCACTGCGAGAGGCAAAAGTGTGAGACCCACTAGGGAGAAGCCGGCCGTTTGCCTCAGTACCTTTATGGGGAGAAAATACCAGGTATTAAAGAGCTTTTTAATTCAGTGGAGAAAGGTATAACAAGAACTAGTGGCAGGAAGCTGACAATTCAAATTAGAAGTTCGGTACATATTTGTAACAGGGTGATGAACTATTGGAACAAACAACCAAGGGAAGTTGTGAATTCTCCATCTCTTGATGTCTTCAAATCAAGACTAGATATATCTTTCTGGAAGATATGCTTTAGCCAAAAAAACAAACACAAGTCATAGGGCTCACTGCAGGGGAAAGTGGACAAAACTGAATAGGCTGTGATATATAGAAGATCAGACTAGATGATCTGATGTTCCCATCTGGCCTTAACCCCTATGAATCTGGGAGAGACAGCCACTCATTAAACATCTCAATTTATAACCACGTGGGAGCATTGGGGCTGCAGGCCAAGTTTGGGGCTTTCATGCAGCACGTCAGAAAGAGCAGGGTGAATGAAGAAATACAGGAGTGGTCCATTAGCTGGTGGGACAGATATTAGGTTACATACTGCCTCATGACATTATAAAGTCCATAGGGCTATTAACTTTAAATAAAGTACTGATTGAAGAAGTATGGTACATTACTATTGCAGATAATTAGCCTGCTATGTAGGAGGTCTGAAACGAAATTAGCCTGCTATGTAGGAGGTCTGGATCACCAAAAATATCTTCCCCCTGCCCCGCTTTGTGATTTTTACTGGCAGTAAATGTGCCAGACTGATAATCCTGAAAATCAATTGTTTATTTATTCCCCCCGCCTCTCCACAAAAATGCAAGAAGGAGAGCAATTGGTCAATCTTCCCCACACTGGCAGCCAATATGCTTTCCCCTTGTTGGAGAGACCCTGCTCCTAGAAACATGAAGACGCTTCAGTCTCTCTAATCCATTGATTCCTGGCATCTCTTGGCACTGTGAACCAGGACAGCAATTAATGCCAACAGTAGGGATGTTTTTGGTACGTGGACACTGGTCGTAGGAATACAGGACTTGCCTAACTGCATCACATCATTGTTCATCAAGACCCATAGCTTACCTCTGCCAGCAGCAATACTTTACAGAGGAAAAAACAATCCATAACACATCTAGACATTTGTGTGATAGATAAAGAGATTCCTTCCTTACTAATATGTCAGACGGAAGTATTTTCAACCATCTAGTGACCTTGGATTATGTCACACTAGGAACTAGTCCAGAAACCACCAACCATTTCCCATAGTCCACCAGACAGATTTCAGAGAGAATGATTTTTGATCAGTAAAGATCCAATCCTTATTGGAATGAGTGACAAAGAGGTAAAAGGCTTCATCTCCCTTTACCAACTCCAGGAGTCATCCAGGGCCAAGATCCCATTTTAATTGGGCTATTAAACTACTAAACCCTTGGCTTGTTCACTCCTAGAGACACTGCACAACGGTATTCTGGTTCTTTGATCCTTGAGAAATCTCATAAATACAGCCTATGCCGAGATCTTAGCCTTATCATTGTCCTTTAAAAATCCAGCTAGCAATATCACGCATCTTTAGAGAGAACTTCAATTAGTGAAATCTCATTGTCTTCTAACTCCTTCATTCGAAGACAATGGAAAAAAGCTGCAGCTGAAAAATGGTTGAAGGAAAACATGCACAATAGTGACAGTTCAGCAACATTAGCTTAACCCTTACAAATGCAACACTTTCCAGCCAGCCACAAAGAGAATGCCCAGGAGGACTGATGTTTACACATTGATATGACTGAATTCTCCAAAAGATTGCAATAGGAGTTGTGTATTTAAAAGTGCTCTACTCGGTTCTGGTTAGGCCTCAGCTGGAGGACTGTCCAGTTTTGGTCACCAATCTATAGAAAGGATGCAAAGAAACTTGAAGGGATGCAGAGGTGAGTGACAAAGATGATCAACGGGATGGAATGCAAGTGGTATGAGCAAAAGCTAAAGGAACTATGGAACTAAGTGTGTTTAGTTTGGAAAAGAGGAGATGAAGGGGGAACAGGCTAGCAGTCTTCAAATACTTGAATGGCTGCCTTAAAAAAATGGAGAAAACTTGTTCTCTTGACACTGAGGGGAGGAGAAGAGGGAACAAGTTCAAACTACAGCATAGCAGATTCAGATTAGATCTCCTGAAAAAGTTCCTAACTGTCTTGGGAGATTGTGGAAGCTTCTTCACTGGAGGTTTTCAAAAGGAAGCTGGATAGCCCTGGATGGTTTAGATGCAACAAATCCTGCATCTTGGCAGGAGGATAGACTAGATGGCCTTTGTGGTCCCTTCTAATCCTATGATTTTATGTAATTCAAATATGCCAACCAGTGTAGGAATAATTATTCCAGTTAAAAGGGTAAAATGAATGTAATAGGGCTGGGGTTCTCCAACTTTATTACATGGATCTCATTTTAACAGTCAGATTGTATTATAGGTCACGTCCCCTCCCATTAATCTTCATGTAGACCACCTTCCCTCTTATACCTATAGCAATTACTTACATGGAAATGTAATATTAGGAAAATATTTAGTTATTTAGTGTCAGGAAACAAGGACAACTAGTAAGAAATAACCAGCCAACTTTCTGGGGACTGCCAGCCAGTGGTGCATGGACTACAGTTTGGGACCCTGTGACAACAATAAGCAAAACTCTGCTGTCATGTGCCTAAGTGAATCCAGAGTACCTTTGCTGACACATTGATTTAACTGTGAGCAGAATATGGCCTAGCTTCTTCAATTGCAGTGTTGCCTGAATAATAAGGGAGTAAGAACTTCAGGGTTGTGTTATACAGGTCGCGTACATTGTACAGTATGTATTCAAGACATAAGTGTTTTTATAAAACAGGCATGATAAAAGGAAATTATTTGATGTATGTTCCAATACTGCAAGGACTTCATGTAGTCACACAAGTTGGAAGTCAGGCTGTGACGGGGCTACGCTCACCATGCTGGAGCCTCCTGCTGGCGGTCTTGGGGACTAGCTCTACAGGTAGGTATGCTCTCTCCCAATGGTGCCTCACCCATCATCGTTTCTGCTCCTGGATCTATGTCAGTCCAAGGACCGCAGCATCCTCTTCATGACAGAGCCCTCCGGCTGTCACAATCCATGCTCCCCTGCTTCTGGCAGCCTGTGGTCCACTGTCCATCCACTCCCTCAGTGCACCCAGCACCTTCTTCACCCTTACCTCAGGGCCTCAGCATGCCAGTGCTAGCAGCCAGCCAGGACCTCCCTCTTGCACCCGTTCCTGCCCAGCACTGCTCTGTCCAGGGTGCTTGCTTCTTTCTGCCTGCAAGACCCAGCCCTCCCTCCTTGAGCTCCAGGGAGTAACTGACCTTGCTCTGCCTTCTTATATCGCCTGCCAAGCTTTGATTGGCTGCTCCTCAGAGCCCATCTCTAATAGGCTACTTCTCATGCAGCTTCCCTACAGCTCTATTAGCCCTTTTCAGGCAAGTGTGGTGCCAACACCCCACCACACAGGCTTATTGTTATCATTAAAGAGAAATTTGTTCTCAGCTGTTCATTTGTTTTCTCTGCTGACACCATAGGCGGGTGTCTAGTGTGCACACAGAGACTTGAGGCAATCTACAAACTGAAAATAATATTGAGCCTCATGCACAGGTAATGACACTTCTGGATTGTGTGGCCAGATGATCTCTTCCAAAGTTTACTAGCAGTCCATATTTGAATATCTGGAGTACAATGCAAGGATTGTAAACAAAACTTAATTACTGATTTGTGAAGATGCAATGTGCTGATGAGAGACTTTGATGGAGCTCAGGAATACTTCAAAGGGAAAACATACATTCATGAAGAGAAGGTGTTTTTTAACTGAACTCCATAATATCCTGAAGAAACTGCAGCGCATCAAAAATGTTTCCATTCACTGGGCCAATATGCACATTGTGCTTGTACTTAAATTTCTCCAGTCTCAGCACGAGCCTTTATAACGGAGAGCATTCTAGAAGGTTAGATGCCTTGTCCAAATAGCCCATTCTTTTGAATGCATTTCTTCCAAAAGACATGTAGTTGGGTTCTGTGATGCTGAACAGGATAGTCCTGCTTTGAGCAGAGGGTTGGACTAGATGACCTCCTGAGGTCCCTTCCAACTCTAATATTCTATGATTCTATGAACTGTGGCAAAAGAAAGGACACTGGGCCAAATGACCTTGACTTGACCTCGGAAAGAAGGAAATTCGCAGCGAGCTTGGCTACAAATAAATACCATGGACATGTTGACCAGTTTGGGGCTAAAAGAACCACTCAGGTCTGATGTTCTGAGGGTCTCTGGAAAGTTGGGATATGTTCGGGGACTGTATAAAGAAAGCCTGTCTTCTTCAGATGGAGTATCCACTGCCTGAGCTCTTGCGTAAATTATATCATCCTTACTTCATGATTTCTTAAAGAGGCAGTGGCACCAGTTAGTGCAGGGGAAGGTTTCCCCCCTTCCCCTCTGCAAGGTTTTTGTACTTGCTCAAAGTTCCCTAGTCTGCAGAGCCAGGGATGTCACAGCCTGACTAATTTTTAGTAGCAGCCCTGTACTAAATCAGTATGACTACTGCTGGCGCAGTCCAGAGTGTTGCTCCAGCCGCATGGCCATAATGTCACTGAAAATTGACAGAACCGCTCCTCTGTTCAGACAGAGTGGTAGCTGGAACAAATTTCAGTGAAAGGTGTTGCGACCTAGCACATGGGGTTGCAACTCAAATTTGGCCCAGCTGCCCCTCTGTCAGACCAAACAGTGTTGCAACCTGGTGCACGGGGATTCTGTTTCTGTATAGCAGAGTACAAGGGACACCCCCCATGAACTCAATTTCTGGCCACACCAACTCCTGCACTGTGAGGGCGAGGGCGAGACGAGACTCCCTGGCCAAGGGAGAGATGGTACCCCTGGAGGGGATGAACAAGCAGGGACTGGAAGGGGGTCCCTGTTGGTGGGGGAAGGGATGGGGAGTGGAATGCCCACACCCCAAAAACGTTTGCAGTGGCACCAATGCAGATAAGTTGAGCAGGGGACGTCTAAATCTGTTCACTATTTTTTGGAAAACATTTTTTATTAATAATAATTTGTCCTGATTCAACATTTTCTTGCTAAAACAGCCTGAGGACTATTAGACCAGGCTAGTTTCTGCCAAAGAAAACAGATTGTTGACTTCTTGATAAAGAGTCTGAATGAAGGTTCCTCCCTATGCATATTCATAGACTCTAAGGCCAGAAAGGCCACTGTCATCTTCTCTGACCTCCTAACCATAGAACTTCCCCATAATAATTTCTAATGCATATCTTTTAGAAAAACATCCAATCTTGATTTAAAAATGGCTAGTAATGGAGAATATCCCACAACCCTGCATAAATTGTTCCAGTGGTTAATTACCCTCTCTGTTAAAAATGTATGCCTTATTTCTAATCTTAATTTGTCTAGCTTCAACTTTCAGCCACTGGATTGTTTTAGATTAGATCTTTCTCTGCTAAACTGAAGTGTCCATTATCAAATATGCATTCCTCATGTAGGTACCTACAGACGTGATTAATCACCCCTTAACCTTCTCTTTCTTAAATTTAATAGATTAAGCTCCTTGTTTCAAATCATTTAATCATTCTCCTGGCTCTTCTTTGAAGTCTCTCCAGTTTTTCAGCTGAATTGTGGGCACCAGAACTAGACATAATATTCCAGCAACCATCACGCCAGTACCAAATACAGAGGTAAAATGATCTCTCTGTTCCTACTCAAGATTCCCATTTAAGCACCCAAGAATGTTATTGGCCCGTTTGGCTACAGCGTCACACTGGACAATCACATTCAACTGATTATCTACATGACCCCCAAATCTTTTTCAGAGTCACTGCTTCCCTGGATAGAGTGCCCCGTCTTGTATGTATGGCCTATAGTCTTTGTTCCTAGATGTATACATTTACATTTAGTCATAGAAAGACACATAGTGTTTGCTTGCATCCAGTTTACTAAGCCAATCCACAATAGTATCTGTTCTCTTTATGTACCATTCCCCCAATTTCTGTGCCATCTGCAAACTTTATCTTTGATGATTTTGTTTTCTTCAGGTCGTTAATAAAAATGTTAAATAGTGTAGGGCCAAGAAACAACCCCTACAAGATGCCACAAGAAATGCGCCCATTCAATGACGATTCCCCATTTACAATGACTTTTTGAGACCTATCAGTTAGCCATTTTAATCTATTTAATTTGTGCCAGGTTAATGTTATATATTTATTTATTTTAATCAAAATGCCATGTAGTACCAAGTCAAACAGTTTACAGAAGTCTAAGTATATTACATCAGCACTATTACCTTTATCAACCAAACTTGTAAAATCTCATTAAAAAAAAGATATCAAATTAGTTTGACAGGATCTATTCTCCATAAACTCCATGGCATTAATTATATTACCCTCCATTAGTTCTTTATTAATAAAGTCCTGATATGCTGCTTCATTATGTTAAATAATGCTGTTGTGGAACTGTTATCAGCTCTCTCAAGCATATAGAATTCTGTATGTGGATATAAAGGTGCCAAAGATTTAATCATTTCACATGGAGTTCCTGAAATGTGATGATTTGGCTTCTTTCTGGAGCAGACCCAACTGCATAATCTTTCCTCACCAGTGAGGTCCCCATCCTAGCATGCTTGTTATCTCTGAGTGGCTGAAGTGCCCTGAGTCACATGTTCCCACATTATCTACCATACAAATAATGGTCTGATCTCTTACGTCCTTAGTACAGTGAAGGCTAAGGAGCTGTTTTTGATCAGTCTAACTTGAAGCAGAAACTGTGGGAAAGGATGCACATCTAGGCTGGCTCACTGAACACCATCCATATAATATACTATAATTCCTAATAACTTTAGAAGCAAATGAAACTGAGTATCATGTTGAGAAAACTCTGGATATGGTCATGAACATCATTGAGAGCTATTTCTCAGAACGGATGGTTTTGCCTATTTCAGTGTTTGTCAATAAGTACTGTTAGACATAAAAATACTTTCTGAGAAGCCTGGAGGTTTCTGCTTGATCTTTCAACATTTCTACAGGCTTTTATCTATCTACTCAAAAAATAGTGGGTGAAAAAGGTTTGTTAGGACTCAGAAGTCTTAGTTTGAATCCTTCCCCTCCAAAGCAGATAGTTGATTTCTTAGGCTCCTTCCTTTATATACTTTTTCAGTCCCTACTTGGAAAAGAAAAGGAGAAGGATAATTCAGACACAGAAGACATGTCTCTTCAAGTATATTTTCAAGATCTAACCATAACTGATGAAGCTCTATTCAATCCGCAGCGCTCAGCAAATAGGGAAGGCATTTTTAAAAAAATATAATCTTTCCATTTGCAGATTTCTTCCCTGAGGACAGAGCGAAGGCCTTGAAGGAAGAATATAACACTCCAATGGGGGCTGCATAGGCATCCAGTTTAAGGATTCCTCCTTCTTTCCAAAATGGCAACCAACCAATTGAGGACCTCAGGGAGTACACCATCAAGGTTTCGTTTGGCAGTAAGTGTGGAATGCGCCAGGGTATTTACACCTGCCTGGCTTCACATGTTTGCTAGGTGAGGAGTTGGGGAAAGCGGATCATCAGGTCCTGATGCCACTGACCTTACATGGGGGAATGGGCTAATGCACGCTCTGCTGAGGTTGGACTAATGTCCTTAGTGTCCCACAACTTCCATTAGTCCAGTCCCAGTTGAGACTTTTACGGAGGCAAGGACTGACTAACAACCGTCCAAGGATTTTTCTTAGAGTTGAGGGGCTTGTCTCATCATTGTGCCTTACCTGCAAATCCCATCTGCAAGTGAAACCTAACATGCAACGGTAGATCACTACCCTGAAGTCAGGAAACTAAAAGTCCCAAACTGACTAATTCCGCTGAAAGGAATTAACAACGCTGTTAGCTAAGCCAGAAATGCAAAAAACTAGAAAGAAATGACACTTCAGAGGTGGGGCTTTTTTGTTCTGTTTTACCATAAAAGTATTTTCCGCCTCAGTGTGGGAAAAAGCAACTGTTTGCTTCCTTTGTGGAGATATGATATAACCCATTGTTCACTGGGTATGATGGGTCCCTCTCGATGCCCAGTATGGTGCAGTACATCACTTTAGTTCAAGCTGTAGCGGTTCATTCCCCCGTGACACCCACCATTATAACAACATATGGCTGTATGCTACTGAAGCAACATTACTAGCACACAGGGCTCAGCCCCACTTCCAATTTTCAAACTCTTCCCAATCCGTAGGGGATGCCTGGTTCATCCCTCGTGCTGCTAGCCCTGCCAGGCACTTCCAAGATTTTTTTTTCTTCTTTACTCTTTTGCAGCTGTTCAAAGTCAAAAGTCAACAGCTGTTTTTTGCAAACTGGCATTTGCAACGTTCAGATGACAGCCAGCAACTAAAGCTAGCACTGGTAGAGAGATATTTTTATTGCACCCTCTGCCCCCCAAAAAAGGAAATATTGGATTTTCATCTAATTTTTTCATTGACTTGAGTTTTCATTCAAAAGTTAAAAAAAAAAAAAAAAAAAAAAGATTTACAAAAGCAAAAAACCTGTTTCCAGATACAAATAACAAAGATTTTGACTATATAAAAAAAATTTTTAAAGACAGCTTTTTGGTAAAAACTTTTTAGTGAAAAATTTTCATTTTCACTTTAATAAAGAGCTCTCACCCTCGCTGCAGGCTACTAGAGGCTTTTCCAGTCCTCTTTTATGCAGAAACTAAGGTCAGATGAATGAAAATGTTTTTAAAAGCACGTATCTGAAATAGCTGAAAGGTGTAAATTTAAAAACCAGACTTGCTGCTATGTCAGTACTGTTTCTAGTAGCAACTCTCATTCATAATGCTGTTACTAGCAACATGAAATCTCCCTTCACCTGAGTGGGACTCAGAATTGCTGCCTTTTCATTCCACTGTCAATGCATGCCATGGAGATAGTATGATATGAAAAAGAAATGCAACAATTTCAGTGTAAATCTACAGAGACCTTGTCACATTGTACTATACAAACTGAGGAAAATCAAAATTGCTGGTCGACACTGATCTAGTCAGGTGATATTAAGATGCTCACGATAGTCTGAGATAACATGAAGTGAACATAATACAAGTGTATGGATATCACATTCTGATTTCCAGAAAATGGCAAGATAAATCTACAGTAAACAGGATGAACATGCAAGGGACTAGTTTGATAAAAATGAACTAAAAACGGTCACACAACTGAAAGAAAAACATACGTTTGAAAAACAAGAAATTTGTAGCTTCTAATGGTTAAAACAATATTTGAAAAATCATAAGAACTGGAAAAATTTAAACTATATCTATCCTCAGAAGAATACTATCAAAGGAAATGATAAAGCTAGTCAGATTTCTGGGTAGGGAAAAAACCAAATCTGTATATTGTACACACATTTTTCTATAGATTACAGGGTAATATTGTCAATGAAAGGCTAGATTGGGAAAAGGAAATTAACTAATAAATCTCTCCGGAGGACTGGAAAGATATAATGCTAATCACTATGAATAGTACAAGTTCTTCCTCAGTGAGAGAATATCAATGGAAAATTATGATTATATATTTCTGCACACTAGTCTTGCAAAACAAAGCAGACACAAAATTCATAATCAAATCCTGGAGGGAAAGCCATGTCCCAAGTTCAAAGGCTTTTGGTCTGGTGTCAGGAAATCAAAGTAAGAGTTATTTTAGTAATCTATAGCCAATAATAACCCTATTATTATGGTGTTAAGGAAGTGTCCCGAATAGCTGAAATTAAACAGAGACAGATACTTAGACACCTTGTGTATGAAGACAGTGAATTATTTCACTGCTATGGTTACCACACCAAATACCCACTATATAAATGTGGTTCACAGGGGTAAAGGAATGAAGGGAAATGGAATGACTTGCTATTAGCGTACTGAGGAAAGATGAAGCAAATGGGACCAACAGCTTAAAAACCAATTAATAGCTAGAACTTTTATAATACTATGCATACTGATTGTAACCTATAGCCTCTACCTTGTAAGCACTGCTGTATTTTCTCTGCTTTGTACATCTCTTGCCTTCTTTATTACTGTTTAGTTAAGAAACGAGCTTGTACACCAATCATTCTATTTGCCTTTCACTTAAAATATTAGCAGGTAAAATTGTACATCAACAGCAGTCTACATGGATGATGTTATGATTAAAAGATATTCTAACCTGGCAACTCCTCCACAGCTGCAGGGCTCCCTTGGTGTAGAACCAGAGCAGTTTTGTCATGGGGGAAAAAAACCCATATGCACAGGGACTGTGCCCGGGGTGCGGGCCATCAGTGCGGAGCTGAACTCCACGAGAGAGAGAGAGAGGAAGGAGTGGGAAGGGGCAGGGCACACACCAGGGCTGGAGATAAGTAAGGGTAGGGGGGTTATGTAAAGGTTCACAGAGCTTACATCAGCCACTGGACTGGAATAGGCGCTGTGGACTGGCTTTGCAGCCATTCTACAAACCTAGGGGTAATTCTTCTCGTCTCCCACACATCTGACCAACATGCTACCTGGGGAGTTGGGCCAGCTGATGGGCAGAGATGGCAGGTGATGCATATGATTGCCATTTGCTAATGTCATAGGATTGCGAGTAGCTGAGCATCACGTAACCTTCCAGAAGTGATTTTTGACACCCTCTGAGTGGCATTGGGTTGTGTCCTTTTATACCTGCATTTCTTCATTTATCATAAATGCAGCCAACAGCTAAATCCCACCTGGCATTTCAGTTCTGTACTAGTCCTCACCAAGTCACTGAGGTGAGCCAAAAATATACTAATCAAAGGAACATCCAACAGAAACACGTCCGCCTATTGACTGGAAATGGACTAGTTGGGATCCCATTAGGCTACATTCTTCCTTTACAAACAGTCCAAAAGGCTTTGTTTAAACAGGCTATCTGAACTGAAAACAGGAAAGCCAGTAGCAAAGACGATAAATCTCTTTTCCTTAATGACAGTCATTTCAGTCAATAGCATCATTCTCATCAATCATCGGGGAAATAGCTCTTCCAGAGAGGCCAGTCTTATTCAACAGCTGGCAGAAATGGGATCCAGTGTGTATGTTCGTTATTATCCGTGCTCTCTATTCCCAGAAGAGGAAAGGCACAGGCCCATGGTTAGCTGCCCCTTCAGAGACTCTTTTTCCAAGCCCTAAGTACTGTGCCTTCTTTTGAAGTGACAGCCCTGTGCCACCACATCTCTTTGGGGTGGGATCCTGAGATCCAGCCACTCTCTGAGTCTCGGAGTTACACTGCTCTGGTTGCCAATCGTGAAACGTGCCAAGCCTGTTGGGTCTGCTAGGTGCTAGAGCTACCCTTTGGGAGCCTCTGGGCAATAACAGTCTGCAGTGACACAGAAGCAGCTTCTCTTCAACAAAGTAGGATTTATTTTGCCAAAAGGTACACAGCACTCAGAGAAATTCAGGGAAAGTAACAGAGGCCTATGTGCACACAGTCTTAGCTATGCTTGGCATTCCCCTCAAACCCATGAGTTCCCAGAACTTAGCTTTTGTGTCCCCATTCTCTTGGGGTGCAAGTTACAGCATGCTTGCTGCAGAACCCTGGCTCTCAGCCAGTCTGTGTCAGCCTGCAGCCGCTGACAACCTTTTCCCCGCTCCCTCTCTGTAGAACAGCTCTTTTAAGAGATCAGTGTCCCTCTTCTCAGCCTTGGCAAAACAGCCCTGTCACCAACAGTGGAGCTAAGGACCCCCTCTTCGTGGCTATAAACTTGGCTACTGTATTTGAATACCTCCTTATCCAAGCCATTGTTTTACCTTTCCTGCCTGGTTTCTTTTATAGCCCCTTTTGCTCTAACTGCATTCAAGGAGGATAATATCACACATACTGAAGGGGCATATGACATTTATTTAAAAATACACATAATTCCTTTAGCTGCTTTAAATACTTAATTGCTCAATTGTTGGTTTTAAGGAGGTAGTGGTTTTGTAACCTGCCGACTCTTCTGTATGGCTGTGCAAGCTCAAAGAACAAAGTCCACCAAAGTACTGTAAACATCAATCTTCAGTAGACCTTATTATGTTCAAGCCTGCTGCCCTTCATCTGGGTGTGCTTTCATACTCTGCAAGTGTGCACTGTAATTCAAGTGTGCACTGAATTGGGTTCACACAAGCCTCATCAGAGCTATTCAAAATTTAAGTCTAAAAATGCTGGAGACAAAATCCTGGGCAAAGCTGAGCTGCTGGCCTGAGACACTGGGATGACGCTGTGGAGTAGGATGAACAAAAAAGAAAGATTAATCCACCCGACAGTTTGCTATAGCCTCCTGAATGCAAATCCAAACAAATTCAATGCAACTGTTTTTAAAACAGCCTTGTCATATTAATGCACAGCCAAATGTTTACCCACTTTATACCCGTGTCTACTTGGAAATCTCCTTAGCATAGCTAAATAGGAACCTAACTGATTAATTAGGACTTCCTTGCAACTCTTTTCTAGCTGAGAAAAAAACCGATTATTTGCCTAATGCAACTGTAATTCTCCAACTAGAATGCCTCCAAATATGTATACTGTTGGGGTCACGTCCTAGTGCCAAGTAGACCCAGATGGGTTACAAGCATTTCAGATAGTGCTGTGCCCACATGCCTAGGTGAGAGTGCACAACAGTGCTGTGGCCATGTGGATAAACATGTTTGTAAAGGGAGCCATGCTGGCTCTTCTCCATCTGTTCTTTTTACGTGGTAGCACCTACTGATTTTCAATGGGATTTAGGATCCTAAGTGACCGAGGTGCTGTTGCAAATTTTACCCCCAGTTTAAAAGACACGACTTAATAGGCGGATGAGACTCACAAGAGGTGGAGAGGGGAAGGGGTGAAGAAAGGGTAACAATAATCGTAGGGTGCTTTAGCACAGAATAAACTCCCTTGTCTTTGTTTTTCTTATACAGAATAAAATTTCTAAAGGAAGGTGGGGAAAGGAGAAAGGCGGTGTGGCTCTGTGGAAATAACCTGGTTTTGTTCATCATGACTATGCCCCCAGAGAACCATAGTTCTGAAGACTAGCAAACAGTAAATCCTCATTCTGAAAGTACAAGGCGGAAAAATAAATCTAACTAAAAACTATGTTGACGAAGTTTGGCAAGCTGACCTAGACTCCCGTCTACACAAGTAATCTGTATGAAACTCCAAGCAGTTGCCTTGTGAGTATCAGTAACAGGCACTGTGGCTAGCAAATCTTCAAAGTCCTGGTGGCTCGAGCCTTGAACCGTCTGACACTGAAAGCTGTGCTGCCAGTTTTCAATGTGCTCTATTATCATTTGAAGATTTGGGCAGCCTTAGACTTCCTCCCAGAGTCAATAAAAAGTGAAGATTTGCCACAACTCCATAGAGCTTGTCTGCACGGGGTTAGGAGGTACTGCACTCTACAGCGGTGTGATTTCTAAAGTGCATTAACCTATTGCACATTGATCCAGCTTGACCTGACTGGTACACGTTAACAGTGTGATTTGAAACAGTACTACATTACAGCACACTAGCTGGGTCTACATGGGCCAGTTAGTGCCAAGCCCCATAGTGCACTACAGAAATCACACCCCCCCATAGAGTGCATTACCTCAACATGTGGACAAGCCCTTAGCTCTCTCATCATAAAAACAAGGACCCTAATTTTCATTTACACCAAGGCCTCTTTAGTACATCCTGGGTAGGGAGACAGCTTTAGGAGCCAGTGATCAAGGCAACCGCCCTGGGTACCAGCATTTGGGGGCACCAAATCCACATTATTTGGGGGAGGGGGGGTTGACAAGTTCGTTTTTGTTTTTTGCTTGTGCCTTTTTGGTATAGTGACACTAAAAACATTTCCGTCCTGAGTGGCAAAACATGTAGTGCTGGCCTTGTAAAGAGGCCTTAGAGTGAGTGTAAGTGTCATTTATGGAAAGGGGAGTTAGTGTAAATGAGACTCAGATCCTGAAAATCTATTACATCCAACTTGTGGAGAGCCACAGTTCTGAAGAATCACAAGCTTCAAGGGAAAACACCCACCAAAGACACTGAAATAAGTGCAACTCTGAACCATCTTTAATAACAAGATAGGACGGGAATGAAGAATCACCGTATCCTGTCAGTAGGAAGATAAGGAATTAGAGTGAAAATTTATTCTTCTTCTAGGAGAAAGGAAGGAAAATATATTCCTTTTTTCAGAAGAGGAAGTGGAAAGAATTCCATGAGCAGCTGAAAGGAAGGATCAACAAGCTAATGGAGGACTATGTTAAGATACCAGCAAACGGCACTGAAGAGGCAACTGTAAGGTAAGCTTGGTTTCACAAGGGGGATGAGCAAGCAGTTATTTTCCCTCCAGAGGCAGAAGCAAAGCAGTGGTGAGCTTTCAAAGATGCCCTTCACAAAACTGCATTTAATAAGAGAGCAGAACAACTGAAGCCATGCAGGAAATTGAGAGAGACAGCGCAGGGACTCAGTCAATTTGATGAGAAGGTTCAAAGAGGGGAGAAAAGGGAACAAGGGGTTTGAAGAGCAAGCATTACTGCCTCCTTTGACTGGGCCCTGTTAAAACAAAGAGTCATTTTAAAAAGCTGCTAAACTACTGGGATTTTTTAATAGATTTTGTTAGACACAATTCTGTCTGAATTTCAGATTCCCTGATTCTCTTCTCATACATGCCAAAGTAACCAGCATTACAGAAAAAGCTATGCTAAATGGATTCTATAGAAATAAGGATATTGGCATGGAAACATGATCTTTGCTTCTACGAGTTTATCTGCTCCCGCTTTCTCATCCCTACATATGTAATTATAGACGTCTGTTCATGGTGTCACAATTGACTGTAGGAGAAATGATTGGCCCTGACATGGGCCTCATTCACCTCATATTTAGTTCAGTGGAGTTGCTCCTGGGTTTCCATTGATATTATTTATTATTATTAATTGTAATATAGTAGTGGCCCAGAGGCCCCAGCCAGAATAGGATCAAACTGTTCTAGTGCTGTTTAAACATACAGGCAGACATGGTTCCTGGGCACATAGTGCTCACAATCTAGTCTGAAATGAGATGCAACAAAAAAGCGTGACAAAACAGGAGGGAGGATTATCACAACGAAGATAAGCTCACATGGTTATACAGGTTAGCTACTGCACAGCTTGATGGTTCTAAATCGTCTGAAATCTTTTCAAATACATACATACATATATAAAATGAACTATACCCAGCTGGCACACTAACGATTATTGCTTTTTTGTAGAAATCATAGCAGAAGTGGGCCTTGAGGAGTTGAAGGGAGAGCCCTAACCAATGAATTCAGGACGGGTATTCCCTGAAGGAGCAGTGTGAAGAAACCATGGACATGTTTGTGGTAGAAGCAGACAAATAGTTGTTTCAGGCTACGAGTGAGAAAAAATTTGGGATGGATCGGCAGGAGCAGGTGAATGCAGACAAAAAATATTTTCATGGAGAGATTATTCATGAAGAGAGATGAAGGTCTACAGGCAGGATTATTTCTGGCTCTGATTCGGGAAAGTTTAAGTAGGAGCATCTAAACAGAAGTTTAGTTCTCTTTGATGTCAATGGGGCTTGAACACATATTTAATGTTTGCTGAACTAAGTCCTCTAAGAAAAATGATTTTTTAAAATTTTTTCCAAAAGATGCCAATAAGTCTTTAAAGTCTGCACCATTTTCTGATCCCATTACACCAATGTCGATACTGACTCTGTTAAATTACATCAGTGTAAATCCAAGGGAAAGAGGACAGAATCCAGCTGTTTATCTTTCTGAATTTGCATGTGTCTGTACTGCCAACTTGCATTATTTAAAAACTCACAGAAACAGAATATAATTTAGTCATCATGTTCACAAAATAGATGCAATAACAGGTAAAATTACTTCTATGGGAGACAAGTGCCCTAAACATTACGCAAATGGTCACCGATGAGATTGCAATGGGATATTGCAATAGAGTTGCATTAACTCCTCAAATATACTGCACAGCCCAGTTAATTGAGGAGGGAAAGAGATATAGTCAACTCTCTCTTCTCCCTCCTGCCTCCCCCCCACCAAACATTGGGTCTGGCGGTTACTCTGATCCCTGGAGTTTGATGCATGTTTGATTCACAGACTGCAGCATGCCTGCACCAGATGGGCCTGAGTTAATGAACACAAACATCACTTTTACTCACCAGGGAAATGTGCAGCTCAATCTGATTTGTACTCGACAACTAAAAATATTTTAGTATTTTTAGTGAGCATTTTACTGTTACAAAATGGCACTTGAGGAAAGCATTAAAAGAACACAGCCTACCCGGCAAATGTACTTTGACAAATTAAGAGCAGTGCCTCAGAGCCCTTGCCACCTCTTCTCAAAGCTAAAGCTAACATCTGATCAAACCTTAAAATATGCAACCAGAGTATAAAACAGAACTACAAGATCTGGAGCCTGCTCATGCTTTCACTGAGCCATGGGCAGAACTTGCATTGATTTTAAGGATTGGGTTCTTATTTTTTTCAGTTTTTATTACAGCGTGCAGGTTCAGGAAAACTTTTCAACATGTAAGGGCCAGATCCTCAGCTGCTATACAACAGTGTAAATGCACTGAAATCAATGCATCTAAGCTTATTTATGCCAGCTAAGGATCTGCCCCCATGTAGGTGTACGTATCTGCTTGAAGTGACACAAAGGTTTAATTATGTGAGGATAAACAATCAAATTTTACCAAACTGTGATATACAGAAGTATATTCTCAAGGAATAAACCAGAAGTATTAGCTAAAACTAAAACCACAACCCAAAAGTGACTTAATTGCTCAGCAAAACAGCTCCTTGAAGGCAGAGAGGACAAAAGAGCTGGGGATCTAGAGAAAGGACTCTGAAAATACATCACCCACATTTTCAGAATTTGGTGTAATCTTGATTTCACCATTCTCAGAATGCTGCTGGGTGGCCTGAAAACCCCAAATTTAATATTAGCCTTTGGATGCAACTTCCTGATTACCCATGCTTGAGTGTGATATACAATACACCATCATGAAACTCATCTCTAAAGCAGCTGTACAGAGTGAGCTGGAAACACACAAGACAGATCACATATTGGGGTAAATGCTCAATACAACTAGATGCTCCATTCAAGGTATGGTTAACAGAAATTTTTGCTGTTACTTTTCAATTATTGTAATGAAGTTTTTACCCAGGGTTCTAAGATCACAGTGAAGAAAAGACATAAAAAATAACACACAAGGGAGTAGCACAGCTAAATATGACTTTATATCAGACTTAGAGAAGTGGCACTAGAAAGCCAGGTCATATAAGAACTAACTCCCAGATGCCACTGATATAATAGATGAATCAGAGCTGGGCGTCTGAATCTTGCTGCTGCCAAAGTCACACCAGCAATTTGCACCTGCCAAATCAAGATACTGTAGGCAGAACGTATTTAACATTACCTCTATCACTCAGAGGCAGTGCCAGGAAAGCATTATTAAAAATGACTTACCCGAAACAAAACTAGAATGCAAATGTGCAGCATGCATGCAAGCTTTTCTTTCAGATCAATGGTCCCAAATGAAGTATGTGCAGAAAACATACTGCCTGACTTCATTTCTATAAGGATCCATTTACCTTTGGAACGATGTGGCTATTGTCGATCCTGCCAAGTGTCTCTGCATACTGTTAGCCTTCATACGTTAGGTGTAGTACACATCATATTAACTGGTGTTATGGGCACTGAATTAACATGAGTGGGGGGGGGAAGAGGTGAGTAATGCTAATGGAATGGTATTGTGCTTTCCACACAATGGTGTTCACTTCTGTTCACTCAAGTCAAGACACACAAACACACCCTCTCTATGCCCTCCAAAGCTGAAGTTAGCTTTGGCACTGGAAAATACAAAACCTGTCAAAAGACAAAATACATGAATGTTCTGCCCTGGTACAAGCTTGGTACCTTCATGGGCTGATCATACCTGGAACAAAAGGAAGAGGTAAGGAAAGGTACTAGACTGGTCTGAACCGGTGGGTTAGAACTAAGTGACATCTAGAAAGCCCTATAACTTGTAAACAGATTTCATACAAACAGAGATGGTTCTGAATGCATATTTTGAAGCACACGTTCTGTGTAAAATGAACTGGTGCTAAGAAAGAAAGAGAACCACTTCCCGGGAAGATTGGTGTGGTATTAACTCTTTCCTTGGGCTATTGTAGTACTTTGACTTTAGACAATAAATTGGCTAAGCTTGGTTTTTTTGATCTCGAACATTTTTAATACTGAATGGCAAGTGTAGTCAAAATCAATTAGCTATACTTTTAGCAATAACATGTTTCATAATTACAATACAGATATTAATTTTGTGTCAAGAGAGTGTTGATATAGAAACTCATGATACAAAAACCATTGTGTAGAGTGGTCTATTCCAATTACAGAGCTAATGGAAAAGCTATGGCAGAGCTGTTGAACCCTGATACACCAATGCTGTCCTCTAGAGAATAGGTGGGAAAAATTAACTTGAGTGAGAAGTGGAGTGGAGAACTGCATCTTGCTCCTGCAGGGAACAGGTTCATCTGATCTACCTGCCACAATATCAGTAATTATTATATGTTCTCTATGCTTTATACAGTCTGCAATTCAATTAGCCAACTTCTTTCTTTTTCCCATGGCTCTTCACTTTGTTATATATATGCTAAATAAGTTAGAATACACAAATATATTTTAATGGAAGTTTCTTTCAGTTAGTCTATGTACAGCACGCAAGAGATCAAGCACTTTGTTCGTTTTTTATACGTCTTCTATATTGTGAAACATTTTACATAAATGTACCTTGCTTTTTTTTTAAACAAATATTTGAAAGCCTTGAAGGTTTTATGTTAATTCTCCCAAACTAAGCAGAGTTGAGGAGAGGATCAGTTCCTGCATAGGTGCTGCAGGAAGTGGTGTTCGTGGTTCAGTAGATGGCTCGCTTCCTTAAGACTCTCCAGTGATTATGAAGAGGGCACTGTGATGCTGGTAGGACAATATTCTGGATTATAGGGAAATCTACGTCTTGATTACTTGTGGTTTCTAAAGATCCCATGGCACTGGACAAAATACCTCAGGTAATTAAATTCCTTACCCAGTAGATGCAACTGGATATGGTATTGGTCTTCACTAACTAAACTATTAAGTAACATTACTATGTGCTATCCCACAGCTGTTGGATTTCATCTCAGAGGTGACTGCTGCGCAGTAATGGGCAAAGCAATTCCTATGTGAAGTTGTCATACTGTTATTTATTCATGAAGTTTGTAAAGCATTTAGAATCCTTCAGTATGAAATACACTAACTTTGTGTTAATAACTACATAATAATTATTACTGAGCCTGACACACACGAGGTAGATGAGGTAATATCTTTTATTGGACCAATATGATATTCTCTCGCCTGCCTTCTCTCTTTTATATCCTGGAACCAACGTGACTACCACAGCTCTTCAAACAACTCTCAATCATGTTCATTATGGTAGTGCCTAAGGAACAACCAAAAATGGGGCCCATTGTGCTGGATACTGTACAAACGCAGAGCCACAATGGGAGCCGAGTGGCCAGTGTCTCAGAGGAGGCACTCAAGATACAGCTTAAAGCCCAAACATTGCCAAGAGAAAGCAGTTTTCTTTAAAAAACACAATTTGGGCCCCAATGGCAGTTTTGTCACTGGCATATAGTGAGTAAAATCACAGAATCATAGAATATTAGAGTTGGAAGGGACCACAGGAGGTCATCTAGTCCAACCCCCTGCCCAAAGCAGGATTATCCTCAGCTAAATGGAATCCTTTATCAGGGAAAGCTGAGACCAGTGGGTCAAAAAGCACAGTATTTATCTAAAGCAAATGTTGTATAGCTGGTGGCATTGGCTACTCGTATTTTATGCAAGGCTCCTCACGTAAGTGCTGATTCTGCATCCCATACAAGGGTGCACCGCACCTGCAGAATCAGGTTCATGAGATGCATAATGCCATCCATCAAATGTTCCTTATGTCAATTAAAAAGTGTTTGAATAAATAGAAGTTAGATGTTGGCTGTGTTCACATTGGACATTGATTGGTGGGAGGCATAGCCTTGCTCCCATGTGGGCTATTCACATCTCAGGTCACAGCATGGGGGGGATGAAAGGTCATTCGGCAGGGCTGTTAGTTTCCCTCCCAGGCAGGTGAGCAGGAATGGCAGCCGAGGGTGAGGAATATATAGTGCCAAAATTCCATCCCCCTATGGCCTGGCCAACAGAGCCAAGACAACGTGGATGTGGCAACCAAGGAAGGAATTGGGACTCCCTGAGCTTGCTTAGGGCAGATTGTATCTTTGCAATCTATCCCACTATTTGTACAATACTTCTTCTGGAGGACCCCTCCATTTTGCCCTGAAATGACATGGTAGGTGAGACTCTCAATTTTAGGTTTTATGGTAGCAATGGTGTAGGTGGAAATGAATTCAAAGTGCACCAAACGAAGCATGGATGGAAATGATACTCCAGCTTTGAATTTGTTTTATAAGGATGGTTCTGTCTTTTATAGCTGTTTAGTCAGCAATCCAGAGCGACAGCTAATGTAAAACTGACCTAACAATGTGGCAGCAATATTGTTTGATACAGATTGATTGGCACAGCTGCCCTGTCTCGCTTTACTCAATCATACAAAAGTGAAGCAACCAGGAGAACAAATAATATCTCAGACTATGCCTGCATTCATTCGGCATTTTCCATACATAATTTACTCCCCTGTACTTCCAGTCAAGATGTCTCTACTTTGCAAGTGCAAAGTGACAATTCTGGGAGATTTGGAAAATAACCTTTTACATCTATTACCAGCCAGAAGATACTATTTGGCAAGTGTTAAAAAATAGCATGGAGCATCAGGGCTCCAGAAGAATACAATAAATAGTCTGTTTCATTTACTATAAGGTCATTTAAAAAAATATCATGTTGAAAGTTCTTTCCCTAGAAATATCATGATTTCCCAAGCACTCGTCTCATTTTTCTATGTTCTTCAGCATCTGCTTCTTCCTCAGACTTCTCTGTATGCTTCGCTGTATGCTTTCTCTGGATTTTCTGGAACATCTTTTTTATTAACTCTAAGTTTTTTCTCCAGGCAACTTTAAATTCATATAATCTTCAGAATAAACTTCATTTTCCTTTCTGTCCAGGTCTCTTACCACCTGTCTGCGCAGTCCAGCTCTCCTGGGGGTCTCTCACTATGTTTTGTCCAGCTTCTTTTCCTCTCTCTCTTCTACTTTCATCTACTAGGTTCAGTCTTCCCATCCCCCACCTCAGTATCCTGTCTATCTAATTTAGCTCTCTACTTTTAAGTCTTATTAGTCTTGCATCAGAAGTGCACAGACTAATGCTGTTATAACAAAGAGAGGGAGAGCTTGTAGGCCCACTTACAAAGTGATTTAGCTGGAAGCAGGGCACCTTGTTGCATACTAATAGTGCTTTAATAATGCTACCTTAACACCCTGGTGATTTTGTTAACAGAATGCAGATTCTGAATAACCATGGAATGCAATTTGTGTACACATGATGAGTTAAGATAATGGCTAAATGTACAATTCAACCAAACAAGTTTGCCATAAACAGTAATATCCCTGACACTAGAGTCTCTCTCTCTTTGTTTTATTTATCTCTCAGCTTCCTTTCATACTACTGTCCTTTTATTTCTATGCTTCCATTAAATAACTCCTCATTTTGCATACTTCTGTTATTCCAATTAAAGATATTTTAGTACCAGTACATTTAATATTTACATTTTGAGATGTTACCTATGTGTCTCTAGATAACTGCTATTTAATTAAAACACTGTCAAGGTTAGTAGGCTTAAAATTTGGCTTTGTTTTTATATCTGTTTGCAAAGATTCTCAGGCATTTCTCTGTATTTGTTTGTGTTTCCCCAAAACAAACACTTTAGGGTCCAACCGTGCAATACTTGCTGCTGTGAGTGACCCCGTTATATTCAGCAAGCTCTACTTGCCTGAGTAAAGGTTACGGAATTTGCTCTTAATGGTGTTTTTATGTACAATAAAAGCCAACAACCTAACTCATCACAGCATGCCTGCAGTAACTTAACAGTCCCTAATCCACCCTACCATAACAAACCAGTGTCTGCACAGGAAAGAATGGGGGAAAATGAACTTTTGTAAGAAAAGAGATTGTTGCTTCATGTTTCCAAGTGGGGAGTATAAAAAAATTTAGACTTACAAAAAAGGATCAACAAAACTACAGGAAGAACATTGACAGCATCTTCCTTTTACGTGAATACCTGGAAACTTTTGAAATATTGGCTGAAGTGTATTGATTTTTCTATTTGCTGCTTTGATGGGGGATTTAACTGAAAACCAAAGTAACTCAGCTTCACTGAAGTTTATTCATACATGATGTTCCACAGCAGGATTATGAAAAATCAGAAGAGCTTCTTCTGGTTGGCTGGAAGAGACGGTGACAAGGCATTTTTCATCCATTTTACAATCTAGCTGTTTATAATCATCTCTTGAATCAGAAATATTTTCATCTCATTTATTGCATGTGGATGGATACTGGTCTGTTGCAGCAAGTTGCTCATAATGAAGGCAAGGCTTCTGGCAATGGATTTGCTTTGTGTGTTTTAAACACATCTAGAGAGTCTCATGAGCTGTGAAATCAGATCTAAAAAAGGAGATAGCACTATAGGCCTCCAAACTAGAATGACTGCTTCCCCTTAACACTGTTTATTAGCTTAATTTTAACTTCCTTGATTATATTGCAATATTTCCAGCCTCTAGCAAATCTTAAGAGCATGACTTCCAGTTCCCAGTATGCTTTATTGTTTCTAATTGCAGAAGGGGAAGTTAAAAAAAAAGATGAGATGAGCTTGAGCAGAGGAATTGGGTAGTACAGTTTGCACTCATGTGAATATCTTTCCATCTGTCAGTGGATAACAGTGACACATCCTACACTGCCCTTTAACCTAGTTCTGATTTTAAATACCACTAAGGAGCTTTAACAGTGCCCTGAATTAATTTGCCAATAGACTTGCATTAATTTGCCAGTGTCAAAGATGATCCCTTATCTTGCAGCAATCAAGAGTTGTAGGGTTTTTTGTTTGGCTTCCCTCCCCCCGCATCTGCAAGTTAAGAAACTTACAACCTTTCTTTCCAGATGCCGACCTACCCACCACAGTTCTGGAGGCCTTCATTACCTGGAGATTGAGTTACTGCAGCTGGGTCTACACTGACGGCAGCAAATTTGCCGCCATCACATCAATTGCTCTGGATCGACTTAGCAGTCTGTATAGACACGCTCAGTCGATCCAGCAATAGACGCAGGAAAACCACCCGGTAAGTGGTGTAGCGCTGTGTCGAAGGGAACGCTGTTCCCTTTGACTCAGCGTAGTGTGGGTGGTGCGTGGAGGAGAAGCTGCAAAGTCAACGGGAGATACGCAAGTGATTTGCATCATTTGCGTATCTCCCGTCAACTGCCGCCAAATCGCAAAGGTAAGTGTAGACCGGGTCTCAGGTGTGCTCTGTTTCGGATTATAAATACTGAAACTTCAGCTGGGGTAAACTGTAGCTGTCTGTTTATAAAGTGGTGCATCAACACATTTAGGGTAAAATTTAGAGGTCCTGTTCTGATCTACAAAACTTTTAATGGAATGCGTGATGGCTACCTGAGAAACCACATCTCTTCTAAAGCAATATGGCAGCAGATGTAATCCGCAAAAGAGCTGACCTAACTGCCTCTCAGTTTAAATGAGAGGAGACTAGTGCTAATGTGTTTTGAGGAATGGATCCTTGACTCTGATCTAATAAGCTTGTCTTGGTCTAACAAAACCCAGATTTGTTGGCTTACAGGACAAGGACCTATTTTCCCAAGTTCTCTCTCAATTTCCAACGCAGGAAAGCTTTCAAGACACAGGTAATCTAATTGATTTCAATTGGTGGATATTTGATCTACAAACTTTTACATGTATTCTTCTAAAAGATGTATACAACTCGTAGATCTGAATAGGTACTCTAGTTTTATATAACTTTTAATAGAACAAATAAAAAAAAAGAATGGCCTCATAAAACATGCCACCGTTGAAGTTTGTTCCCCAAATCAAAGCTGTATGCACCACAATATCATGATGTAATGTCTTAAAGTGTACAGTGTAATATGATGACATCATGAAAATGTAACTGCATCACACTGAAAAATGTAATGTCACAAATTTAATCACATGACATGATGTGCCAACATGACAACACTCTGCCTACCAGATATTATTTTTGGGACAGTAAACATTGGAAACACTGCTCAAAAGAAATCCCAAAACCCAGATAAACTCAGTCATCCCTCAGCACTTGGGATGGCTGGCAATCCTAGCTCAAAAAGCACAATATAACTAATGATACTCAAAAAATCTGACCATAGTTCCTAACAGGTCTTCACATCTGGACCAGGCAGCAGGATGCAGTGGTTACCCATTATGCTTACTGATCATATGTATTAGAGTATGTTTATGGTATTTTATTGGAAACTGGTAACTTGGCAGAAAGTATCAACACAGGAACATGTAGTACTTCCTTTCAAATTCCGCTGAACAGCTCCTTGGTCCTTGTTCGGATGCATCCCTGAAATTGGAAATGGGGATTTGCACAGCAGACAGAAGAAGAAAAGCATTTGCTACAATGATAACTGATAAGGCAGTCGATAGAGCTGGTACAATTATTCTTTGTGAACAATTTGCCCAATGAATTTAGCCCTTTCTTCTGTTCATGAATTATTCATAAACAGATTTAAAAAAAAAAAAACACAAATGAGTCTTATCTGCATTTATTCTACAAGTAATCTATGTGAACAAATTTAACCTATGATTTGTTGGTGAACTGGTCGGTTGCTATGACTATTTCATATTCCTACCACATGACTGATTGCCTAAATCACATGGTATTTGTTTCTGTTCTCTAATTGGATGACCTAAATTTTATAAACCGGAAATGCCATTTCCTGATTTCAAGTTTTAGTTGCAAGAATATTAGAAAATTATCTTCTTTTCATGTGCCCACACACCACCAATCAATGAGCTGTGTCCGCACTGACTGAAATTTTACTTATGTTGATTGGATTTGTTTCTAAGCTTTTGGGGACTCTCTACCTTATATCCTAAGTGATCCAATGTTTTGATCTAACTGATGTGAAGCACTGAACAGATTTGTCAGTCCATATTTAGTAAAGAGAAGAAAGCCATCAAACAATGTGATTACTGTGCAAAGAGAGTTGAATTAAACCTTCTGCCTGTTCTTGATTGTTTCTCATTAACATGGATTAGGATCTTAGAGTTCTGTGGTCAGTATGAAAGAGATTCATAGCTAACTTTAGTTAAAGCCGAAGCATTTTTATGGCAATGGTGACAGGCAGTCACCTGCAATTTTGCTGGCTGTCAGCTGTATGACTAACGATACTAGCTTTTCACAATTCTATAACCATCAAATCACTCTCTGGACACAGAATTTACTCATCTCTTTCAGGACATCAGGATTTACATATAATGATATTACAATAATTCACAGTCAATAATGGAAAGACACAAAATAGGTGTAATGTAGGAACCAAGTTATCGTGTGTAGGGGAGCTGGTTTATAGGGGTTTTTTCCACTGAATTTATAAATGCATTGTAAAAAGCAATGCTACAAGAAGGAGCTTGATATAATGTACCTTGTGAAGGAGTGTACTACCCCTTTAAGAGACAGGCTGGAGCCTATGGCCAGGACAGCCTGGCATATAACTAAGAAGTCCCTGCCTGCCCTAGGGCCGGGTTATTTAAACAGGAAACTGAACAAAACAAAGAAGTTGAAGCCATGCAGGCTGCAGTAGGAGGTGGTTTATCTCAGGCTTCTGGAGACTAGCCTAACAAGAAGCGACTTTGTTGATTTTACATCTCGAAGCACTGAACAAGAGTCCTTAGGTAAGGACCTTTCAGACTGGTCACTGTAATTGCTCCTGGCCTGAATCTTTCTTAAAAGGGGATGTGCTATTTTGTTAGTGTATGGGGCTTCTCCTTGCCTGAGGCTATTAAAGCAAACCTTCTGCTGTCCCTGTTGGGGAAAATTAAGGTAGAGCACACCAGTAGCACAGGGACAGCCCACGCCTTCACACACCCCTTTTAAAACGGTATAAATGGGGGCTAGATAGGTCAAAATTCATAAGAAAAATATTTTACACTTATAATTTGAGAATCTCAAACCATTTCACAAACATTCATTAATTAAGCTTCACAATACCCTTCCATAAGGGTAATAAATACCTAGGTTTTATTAAGAATCTCAACCATTTTACAGACAGGTAAACTGAGGCACAGCACAGTTATGTGAATTAAATAAGATTATAGTGGAAGAGAAACAGGAGTTTGTGATTCACTTCATCCCTGCCCTAACCACTAGATACAATCCTTCAAGAGAAGAGATATCAATCCAATAGCTAGTAGGCTTTGCTGATATCACAAAACCAATTCACTATTTGGTACCATTGGGAGTCTATGTTCAAGAAAGCCTAGTACAGTTCAGAAACGAGGTGTACCGCAAAGATAAGCTGAGTGGGGAAGCTTACAGAACTCCTGGTTACATTCTACCTGGTTCTAGCCAAAGGTATCAGGCCCTTACTTTCAAATGCGCGAAAAATCATTCAAAAGATTTCTAGAAAAACAAGTATGTCATGAGAGTCATCACAGAGTCATAGAATGTAAGGCTGGAGTACATCAAGAGGTCATCTAGTCCATCCCCCTACATTGAGGCAATCCATCTGCCCACACTGAGGCAGGAATAAGTAGACCATCCTAGACCATCCCTGGCATGCGTTTGTTGGAGGTTTAAGAAGAGGTCAGACAATGGTTTCTTGTTCTTTAACCTCCTTTGTTAATAGGGCATTGTAATAGGTTATCAGGTTCTAGGATGCAGAATTCTCCTGCTGTCTTTCCCTGGTGTCAGTTTCAGGAGCCCTGCATAGATCTCTCATCCTAAATCACACTGTCACCAAGACCAGAGAAGTCCCATTAGTTCTATCCCAGGATATAAAAGGGATCGAGTGTCTCTCTGAGGCAGAGGGAACGAGAGACAGGGAGTGTTCCTGAAGAAAGCAACTCTAGAGATAGCCAAACACAGGAGCAAAGTCTGGCAGGAAGGTTATGTTTCTTGTTATTTAAATTAACAATAAAGGAAACCTCAGGAAAGGGATAAGTTTGGACTCACTCTAGCATGTTCATGATCTGGAGCACGGTGGGAATGCCACCTGCTTACAGGCATGAATTTTATACTCAGAATAAAGAATGATTTTATCAATGTCTTTTCTTTTTCAGCTGGATTCCAAAGTTCCCAGGCTAGAACTTGGGAAGGGTGGGAAAACATTTGATATGATTTTTATATAATTACATTAAAAAGTGAGCATTAATAAACATTTCAAAGCTTTTTCAGGAGAAACCTTTCCCCACACTTCCATAGGCTACCTGGTAATCTTCCTTGTGTTTTGTTTCCTACCGTCAGCGTAAAACATAGACTCATAGACTCAGAAGGGACCAATATGATCATCTAGTCTGACCTCCTGCACAAGGCAGGCCACAAAACCCTACCCATACACATTTATAACAACCCCGAACCCATGACTGAGTTATTGAAATCCTCAAAAGTAAGATTTGAAGACCTCAAGCTGCAGGGAATCCATCAGCAAGCAACCCATGTCCCACGCTGCAGAGGAAGGCGAAAAACGTCCGGGGCCTCTGCCAATC
>ML675712.1:2127848-2146408 GCA_007922155.1 Mesoclemmys tuberculata
CCCCCCAGCTTCGTGTCATCCGCAAACTTTATTAACACATTGGCAGGCACATAACAGGCTGGGTGATACACTAACACTGAGATCACAACCCATCCTGCTGCACGCAGTCATTGAGAAAGGAATCCAGTATGTTCGGTTTAAAATGCTAGTTATGTTTTGTCTTTGATTTGTTTTTCCTTCCCATCCACATGAACTCCCAACTGGACTACTGAGTCAATGTGCAGAATTCTGGAGCTATTGAGATCCTCTATAGTGTAGCAAGATTTCTGGCACACGTAATGAGACGGACACCGACGTGAGGAACAGCAGTTTATTATTGCCGGCAACAGGCTCAGCGGACTAATTTCCAAAGGCTGAGCCCCGAGTATACATTTTAGGATTACATGAATATTCATACATAACATGATTGGCTTTTACTACTTTTTACTCCTGATAAAGTGGCTACCATACCTTAGGAATGTGGGAGAGGATGCGCAGTTTGGTTTTCTTTATCTGAGATTTAGGGCTTCTGGTTATCTCTTAGGAATGTGTGAGAGTGTGCGCAGGGTAGTTTTCTTTGCCTAAATTTGGGCCTATCTGGACTTACCCTGACACTAAAATAAAGCTAGCCTTTTACTTAAGATTACATACTATAGAATGATACAGATTGATAATTATATTTTCCACTACTCTACAGGATTATATGCACAGTTAGATAGTTGGCCAGGTGCATTTTATTTACAATACAACATGAATTATGATTTATGACCGGCCAAATGAAGCTAGGGAAAAATGTATGTAGCCAGCCTCAGAAAGTAGCCTGCCTCAATAGTATCATGTCTCTCTTTCTTTTTTTTTTTTTTAAATAAGAAAGAGAAAGCTGGAGATGTTCATGTTCAATTTTTGTGCCACTAACTAACTATTTTAAATGGGTTATTTTAATTAAGCAAACTAAATTAAATGCTGATTTCTCCAGAATGATGACCTAAATTTAAAATATTATTGCTACATGCTAAGCTCATGTTTATATTATTGTCTTTATATATTGGCCGATAAACACACACTAATTATGGACTGATCAATCTACATTCCATTGGCAACAGTAGAATCCTGCACATGAGAGGGCAGCATGTTGACCAGACATCACACCAACCAGTTTAACTATAAAACTGTCCTGTACATGCAGCATAGAAAAAAGTAACTATGCTCACAGAGTCTCAGACTACAAGGTCAGAAGGGACCACTATGATCACCTAGTCTGACCTCCTGCACAAGGCAGACCACAGAACCTCACCCGCTTACTCCTGTAACAGACCCCTAACCTAAGACTGAGTGACTGAAGTCCTCAAATAATGATTTAAAGACTTCAAGTTACAGAGAATCCACCAGCAAGTGACCCGTGCCCCACGATGCAGAGGAAGATGAAAACCCCCAGGGCCTCTGCCAGTCTGGCCTGGGGGAAAATTCCCTCCTGACCCCAAATATGGTGATCAGTTAAACCCTGAACACATATGCAAGACTCACCAGCCACACACCCAGAAAGAATTCTCTGAAGTAACTCAGAGCCCTCTCCATCTAACATCCCATCACAAGCCATTAGCCATATTTACCACCAGTAGTCAAAGATCAGTCGATTGCCAAATTACTAGAACAGGCACATACTTAGTTTAACATAGATCACAAATCATGAATGAAAAAAAACTCTCTTTACTTTTAACTAGTTAATTATTGTTAAATATTTGTACTGTAGTACACTCTAGACCCTGTGATCAGGGCCACATTGTGCTGGGCACTGTACAAATATAAAATGAAAAGCTAGGCCTGCCCCCCAAAAGCTTGCAGTCTCGCCTATATGAATCTTAGCCTATACGTTATTGTAACCAGACCCCAGAATGTTCTGATCTTTAGCCTGTTCTCATGCCCACACTGTCCACAGTCAATTTATTTACAGCACCTTTTTTCAAAGAGATTGCAAACTCTTTTTTGATCAAGTGCTCAGGCTATCACCTCTCTCCTGACTCATCCTCTCCTACAATCAGGGTACATGTTCCTTTTCTCCAGAGTATAACTATAGTGATTGTTACCATAAAGGACCTGATACTACAAAGTATTGAGTGCTCTTAATTTCCAGTGATGTCAACTGGAGAGGAGGGCATTGATACCTAACAACAACTAACAATGAAGTGGATTTGAGATCTCTCAGAATGTGATGAGTCAGGTCCTCCCAGGATTGGGTTCTAACCAGCTACACAACAATTCCAGTGAGTTTAAATAAAAGCAAAATAAAAGCAGCATCACCATAGCTAGACAAAAACACTATGGAAAATGTAGCTAGCTAGCTATGAACTCTTAGCTACAAAATATTGATTATATAAGCTGAAAAAAGTACATTATAACATAATACAATTTTATGGAACATGCAATGCATCATATCTCTTAACAGAAGAAAAGACCCAGCTTTTGGCAAACACAGCAAAACAAGATGGTTTGTTCATCAACAAGAGGAAGATAAAATATATGGCTATCAGTGTTCCAAATGCAACCATCAGAATAGACGGAGAAACACTAAAAGAGTAAGTCATTTTACTTAACTGGGAAGTGAGATGTGCTACCATGGTGACACCATGTTACATGTCAAATAAAGAATATCAAAAGCAGCAAATAACTATCAACTTGAAAAGACTGAGACAAGTAGCATGAACATCTCTGATACAAAAATATGAATTTTTAACAAGGGCATCATGTCTGCCCTACTCTACAGAGCAGTCATGGAAATCCACAACAGTAATTGATACGAAGATTTTTCAGAGTCCATTGGAGAAAGAGTTCATTACAACATCTGACATTCTAACTACAGCATACCAATGTTACAAATCAAACATGGCAAGAAGACACCACTGAACATATTTAGGACATACATCCAGGATGCCACCAACACAACTTCCACATCAAGTGATAACATGGATACCACAAGAGAAAAAAAGGATGACCTAGAGAAACACTATGCAGGAAAATAAAGATAGGTTGATGGATTTGGCTTCTGACACTTGGAAGCCCAAACAGACCAGCAGAAGACCAAAATAAATTGGTGGAAAGTGATCAACATCTTATGCACACAAGAGCATGGGAGAACAAAGACAAAATACTTCCCGAATAGTTTTTGGATGATTCCAAATCCCAAACATCAAAGAACAAGAAAAGA
Source organism: Mesoclemmys tuberculata (assembly GCA_007922155.1). Lineage (NCBI taxonomy): Eukaryota > Metazoa > Chordata > Testudines > Chelidae > Mesoclemmys > Mesoclemmys tuberculata. The sequence goes on from ML675712.1 coordinate 2,131,030, forward strand.
AAAGCTTTAAAGGGACAGAAGGAAGAAGAAAAACTGGGAATGAATTGGACTCACTCACCCGTACACTGCAAAAATCAGCCCTAATTTATCTAAACTATATCCAATATAGCACCCACCCCCACAAGCCAAGAACCTTCTCTCCAAAAGGAATGCTAATCCATAACCATGTATATGAGCTCTGGTACTATGGTCGGGGGTATGTGGGGATATAAGCCCCTAGATATATTAGATACAGGATATGGAAATGATATTAATCAATGGCAACCACTCCGTTCATATTTTCCAAGCTTATATTAATTTTACCAGGGTGATCCTGTGTCCTGCAAGACTAACTTACTGAATATGAATTTTTCCAAATAATTCCCAGGCCCTTGGAATATCACCACATTATGACACTGTTTCAGAAGATTATGAAATCTTTGGCAACATGCAATGCATTACAGCTAGATGTGGTGATGCACTGATATTGCAACGTAAATGTCATTGCACATGAGTTTGTCCCAAAGGAGAAACTCAAACCATGTTGTTACTCTATTAGACAAAGAATAAAAAAATTAATTAACAAGAACACATTCTAGTTATACCTTTCATTTGACAAAAAATAAGAGGAACTAGCTAAGAATCAGGGCATTTTCATTTGGCAATGGAGAAAACAGAATGAAGAATAGCCCCAGATATTGTGGCAGGATGTTAATTCAGGCCTCATAATGAAATTCAGAAATAGAACAGATCAAAGGAGGACTGTATTTCAAATAGAAATCAGGTACAGGCTTAGATTCTGAAATGGAATGATGCTCTCCTGTTTTTAAAGTGACATGGTAATTCTAATGACAAATTGTGTTATAAATAGACTAATTATAAATACCCTAAGTCGGGCATATGCATTTTCTCTGTTTGAATGGCAGAAGTAAAGACCATTCGCTACCATATTTGAAATGTAAACCACACAAAAGAAAATATGGAGTGAAGTTCAACAAAACAACACAATCTGCCACTCTTTACACTCTCCACTTGATTATTGTCCTTCAGCCACATCACACTTGAGGATAAAGCTAATGACATTGACCTTGAGGTCCTCCCACTGACACCCTAGTAGTGTACGCAGCTGGCAGTTAGAGTGACCTTCTGAACTCTACCCCTTTTGGCATACTCCATTAATGCATCCTGGACTAACAGCTGATTGAAAACAGTGGCAGTCAGGCACTACGCACACGACCCCTGACACTGCAGGCCTTTTCTTCCTCCTCTCAGTCTGCAGCCAATAGGCATACTCACGAGGTTGGCTACCATAGTAACCAAACTGCTGCTCTGCAGCACACTGAACAGATGTCATATGAACCAAGATGAATGCGATGGAGGGAGGGGGCGGATGGGAGAGGAGGATGGAAGAGCGGCGTCGCACATTCAGAATTAAATGTTCCCACCAGAGGGAGTGAGTCATTTTTTAAGTGCAAAGCTGTACTTTTTTTAAGTTCTAAACACACACACATACAAAGAAGTGTTCTTTCATCTCTTTCGCACAGGTGTTAAACTCCAGAAGCCCACACTACAAAATGAAAGCTATGATTTTCTCTAAAGTCTAAATGAATGCCTCATCCATTTCAGAAATCCAAGCCAGCATTCTGCCAGCATTTCAGAAACACCCTGTAAAGCTTTTTTTCCCTCCTCTCTCCTTCCAGGATATTACAGAAATGCAACACTGCATGAAGTCAAAATATATTACACTGGCATTTTATAGCCAAATTGTACCCAATTTTAAGTTTAACAACACACCATATCTCATTTTGAGAGCTATAAAGAAAATAACTAACTGATAAGGGGTTGAGTTTGATTGTCCCCGACCTTAACATTAAAATTAGTGACTTTATCCTGAGGGGTAATTTTTAAATACATTCATAATGGAGCTGGATTATTTTTAATATGAACACTTGAACAACACAAGAATTATTCTCCCTTGTCCTAGCCTGGGGAGAGTGTGTTATAAAAAACTAATCTACCATATTTAAAATATAGTTTCTACAGATATTTCCATTCAAAGTTTATCTTCCTCTGAAATTAACAAGTAAATCTATACTCTATATATTTGCAAAATATGGACTGAATTCCATTGGCTGCAATGAGGCTTCCCATGTAGTCTAGCACTGCTAAGGGCCCGATCCTGCAAGGTGCTGAGCGCCCTTGACTGCTTCTGATATTCACAGTCAGAGCTGTTTTACTGCAATCCTAAGGGTTCACATTCAGAGCTGTTTTACTGAAATCCTGATCCTGTAGCTGGATCCACACTGGACAGGGATTTGCCTTTGCAGATCCAACTGCAGAATCTGGCCCAAAGATTAAACTACAGTATTCAGTTAAATGGAATGGAGCATTTGCCAGCCCCTCCCTTGTTTGGTATGTGTGATGAATTTACAATTGTATAGAGCAACAGCAGCAGATTTTGCTTTATAATTAAGAAAAATGCTGCATATATGTTTGTAGTTTAGATCTATTTAGATTGTAGGCTATTATACCCAAATATCCAGCATGAAACACACACACACACACACACACACCCCTCTTCCATAATGAAAGAAGAAAAAGAAATACAGAAATGAAATTTTACTTAAATCCTTTATCTTCAGCACTCACATGCAGCAACAGAATAATTTAGCTTTCTTTCACAGTTAAGCAGTGCTCCAGACCATCCAAAAAGGCTGAGAAATAATCAACTTCAGGAAAGTAAAATGACAGAGAAAACCAGATCCTTTGCACACATGCACAGACAGAGATGATGCTATATTTAACTATATTGCAGGCACATTACAAGACCACTAGAGGGCAATAAAATAAACAAGGTTTTGCAGTGGCTATAACACTAAATTCACTATTTACAGTATGTAAATCCATTACTGCAGTTTTTCCCCCTTGCTATATTAAAATGCCATGTAATACTGTGGAAATTTATTTGCTATGATTGTTAATACATAAAGTAGCATGCATATATATGACAAGACGTTTGGAGGAAAAATCACCCAAGATATAATTAACCAATTGAAACAATAAAGAAATTATTTCACAAAGATTAAAATGAGAGCTGATGTTAAGTATGTGCATATATATTTTAGGTGGGGCTACAAGTCTCACCTGTTGAGGTTACCTGACACTCCTAATTCTAAGACCCTGGTGTTCAGTTGTTCATAACTTTGCCAAATTTTAATCGTTTGGGTTAAAATTTTCAATGCCCAGTGTTGGCCTCATGCTGATTTTTTTAATTTCAGCAAAAATGATGTAGCTGTTAGTGGGCATGAGACTAGGGGAAGATACACCGGGTTGTCCATGATACGTGTTTTTTTGCAATCTGTTCTTCGAAGAGTTCTAGAGCCACCTCCTCCCACCCACCACCTTAGAACAGGGATTTGAAATTGAGATGGGGGGGGAGGGTGGTTTTTGTGTGAAGGGGGAGCCAATCTGCCCAAATTTGGCCACGTTATTTGCTTTTCAAAAACCGTAGTTTGCACATGCTCAGCAGAGTCATCTTAGATTTTAGCAGCTAAATTCCCCCAAGGATTCCAGCCACACTAGGCAAGCTTCTGCCCAGGACTGAATTGCAGTGCTGGACATCTGTGGGACACATTCACAGCACGCACCTGGGCACAAACATCTGAACTGAGAGCAGGGGATCCTATTGTTCTGCATCTCAAAGGCCTCCCTGCTGGACCAAGCAGCATGGAGGAGGATGCTGCCTGATTCAAATGTAGAGGGGACAAGAGCCAGACCTGTGAAGAGTGGGGGAGCAGGTTGAGTCAAGGAGCCTGGGATGGGGAGAAGAGGACTGGAAGCTGGCAGAGGCAAGAGAGAAATTGGGACTCAGAGTCAGGGTGGAGTAGTGACTGGAACTGGCTAGACAAGGAGACTGGGAGCTAGGTAGGAAACTGGGACTGGAAAGTTTGCCTGGGAGACTGACTGGCTGAGCAGAGAGACTGGAAGCCAAGGAGGGAAATGATGGAGGGAGGTGAGGGAGACACCAAGATGGATAAGGAGCTAAAAGGGTAGACTTGGACTAAGAATCAGCGGAGGAAGTTAGGAGAAGGTGAAAGTGGAGAAAAGGGAAGGGGATTAGTTAGGTAAGTTGACCAGACTGAAGAACTCAAGGATCTGAAGGTACAGGAGGCTTAGAACTACTTGAAATCAAACTTGCAGAAATTATCTGGCACTTGCATCCCACGCAAGGGGGGGAAATTCATAAGGGAAGGGTTGCAGACCAAACTGGATGAACAAGTTTATTAAAAGAAAGCAAAAAGGCTATCAGGAATGGAAGAGGGGAGGGATCAGCAAGAAAAGCTACCTCTTGGAGGTGAGAAAGTGTAGGGAAAAAGTGAGAATTACCAAAGCCAACCAGAGCTGGACCTTGCAAAGGAAATTAAAATCAATGCTAAAAGGTTCTTTAGCCATATAAATAAAAAGAAAACAAAACAAAGAAGAGGTGGGACTCCAAGTACTGAGGCCAAGGCAGACATTAAAATAATCTAAGTATCATAGAATATTAGAGTGGGAAGGGACCTCGGGAGGTATCTAGTCCAACCCCCTGCTCAAAGCAGGACTAACCTCAGCTAAATCATCCCAGCCAAGGTTTTATCAAGCCACAGCTTAAAAACCTCTAAGTATGGCCCAGCACCTAAGCAAATACAAAAATGAAGCAAGACATGAGGGTAGGTTGTGAATCAAAACATGTACTAACCATGAGCCAGTTAGGACAGCAAAAGCCCAAAAAGTAGGTCCGTAGCAGCAGGTCCTGAGTAGCTGCACCCTCCCATCCCCCCACCATGCATGCATACACACGGCTGTAGGTTATAGCTCTGATTCACCAGAGGTGGATGCTGCTGCTGTGGTGCAACTTCCTCAATTGGCCACATGACATCGTCGTATGAAGGAAGAGTGTGGTCTTCTCTATCTGTGCCCCTTTCAGTAGGCAGTATATCTTGCTGGCTAGCAACACGTTCTCCATGTGGTAAATGCACTCACCACGCTCTGTACCCTGCAGCCCGCAAAATCATGCCACAAGTATCAAAAATGCTTCCAGACCCTGATCTAACATATGCTGCTTGTCCAGGGTAGAACATTTGGCCACTTGCATGGATACATTTGTTGAAACTCACATACTTCCTAGTCACATCAGTCATGCTTAAGGATAGTGAAAAGGTGGGATAAACTTTTTCAAACAGCATAGACAACCGGGTCCTCAAAGATGAGCTAAAGAGCTGGTATAATAGGGTTTCTCCAGTCCTCTCCTAAGGTGTACTCTGAATAGCATATACAGCACAACACAGTGAATAGGGAAGAGTGTATCTCGATCTCGGCGTTCCTCCAGTAAGTGAGCTACATGCATCTTCAGAGCCCCATGCAGTCTCTCCATAATTCCATTTCCTTGTGGATGGTACACAGCCGATTTTAATGTACTATACCAATATTCATCAGAAAGCCTTCACACTCTTTGATACAAATGGTGTCCCATTATCTGAAACAAGGCTCTCTGGTGGGCCAAACCTTGCAATTAAAGTCCATAGACAAGAAATGAGCTCCTTTGAGGTGCCTTGTGAAATTATGAATGCAAAGGGGTAAGATGAGTAATAGTTTATAACAGTCAGCAGTCATACAGTGCAGTTGAGGAGCTAGTAATATCCAGGGCAAGTCTCTGCCATGACTACAGGTTTCCAAGGGGTCAGAAGAACAGTAGTTCTACGTATTGTAGAAGCTGAGTATGCCTTCACACACTACTCAAGGTCTGACTGTAGCCCTGACCACCAAACATAACTATACAGAAGTTACTTCACCTTCTTACTCTCAACGTCCTTCATGAGCCACATCCAAGCCACTGCTTCTGGGATTGTTACCAGGGCTCCTCTGCATAAGACATGTCAAGCAGCACGTCTTCACCATGAGCATGGAACAGGTTTTGTAGAATGTAGACAAAGTTCTCTTAAGGACAAGGCCTATCTGAGTTGCTTGTACAGCGTGTATCACCTACACAGTTCAGCATCTTGAAGAGCGTCAGCAGGCTGCCTTAAGTTAACTGGCATATCTTTCAGAAAAAGCGTATGGTGTGTTCTGCCATTTCTGCATTTGAGGGTGCCAACTCGGCAGATTATGTCTTCCTTTGATACGTACCACATTTAAGGATACTGTTGCCACTGAATAAATGCATTGCTGAAGGACAATAGCCTTACAAAAGAGGCCCAGAATAGGCAAATGATTCGTTTGCAGGGTGAAAGGTCTCCCCACTAAGTATATTTTGAAGGATACAGTATTGAAAACCATCACAAATGTAAACTACAATCAGCAGGTAATGGTAGCAAAACAATAGCTTATACTTGTTCAGGTGTTGGTTTCACACCACCAACTGATGGACAATGCCCTAGAACAGGGGTCAGCAACCTTAACAAAGGGCTGTGCCAATCTTCCCCCCTGCCCCTCTCCCAGTGCCAGTGGCAGTGTCTCCAGCAAACACGGAGCGGCGCAGCTCTGGCCAGGGAGCTGCATGCCACAGGTTGCCTACCCCTGCCCTAGAAACTCTACAGCATCTTCTGGAAAACTGCCTTTGGCCTCATTCAATTTTATGCCAGCTTGTTGGAGTTGGGTTAGCATCTGGCCCAGAATAGTAATATGCTCAGGAAGAGTCTTAGCAAAGATGAGAGTGACATCCAAGTAGTAATATGCACCCTGAATATTGTCAAGGAACTGAGAGGCCACTCTTTGAATTACTTAAGAAGTAGAGACTAAACCAAAAGGGAGTCACTAATAGCAGGTACCTCCCAACGGCATGGTGAAAGTCAGCAACAGGTATTTGCCAATAACTGGATTGGTTATCAACACAGAGAAAATCCAGGATCCATTTAACAGCATGTTACCTCTTTGAAGGTTAGCAATTGAAACTGCTCACCTTTCACATATTTATTAAGTGGCTTAAAATCTGTGCACAGTCGAATGTCACCATTTTTGCATATGACATGGGTGGACTCCAATCCATAAGCCCTTCTACCTCCCATATGATACCATTATCTCATGCACTGCAGTTCTCCTCAGATCTTGTCCACAAGTGCAGGAGGTATATGACCTATGGGCAGTGCAAAGAGGTTGGCGTTCAAATCCAATTGCAGACGCATATCCTGTAGACAGAACACCATTAAAGCAATCATGCAGTCTCTGAATGGTACTTTGGGTATTCCCATGTATTCTAGGCAACGTAACCACCCCTGCGGTGTCCTGTATGCATATGAATACCAATACCAAGCTGTAAGCATAGGATAATAATGGAATGGCATTTGCAGCAGTGCCTTTAACAACAGAGAACACTGCAGTCAAGGATACGCCTTTGCAGAGCACAGAGCATACAGCTTGACCCACTGTCTGCAAAGTATTATACAGCCTTTATAACCACTGCAGCCAGACAAACGTCCAGATTGTGACCTTAACCAGTGGGAAAGACATTAACTTCAGCACCACGCACACAAGTGGTATACCCTTAATTTCCTCAATATGGGAAACCAGCTCCGACGTTTGGCACATGAGACAATCTTACTAAAGGAAACATCAGGGGAAACCCCTGCCGAAGACAGTCTCATATTCACAGTACGGACTTCTGACACCCCCTCTTCATGAGCCAGTGAGCACAGCACACTCACTTCAGGAGTCCTTCAGAGCCACAAGCCCAGGACGTAGCAGTTCTAGCCTGACAAGCAGGGCAATTGGCCAAATGACCATTCTAGAAACAGTGAGGAGCCAGCACGTTTAGCTGCTGAGGCCCTGGAGCAGGCGTAGGCAGCGTAACCTGACTGGGTGATGGCAACAGAAGCAGCAGGTGATGGTTTAAGCACAGACACAAAGGTAGCAGCAGTCCGAAACACACAACCCCTTTTGGCTCGAGCCCTCTCAGATGTCTCACTCTTAATCTCCACAGCAGCTTTCTAGCATCTCTAGCCAGTAACCGTTTACCCAGGTGGTCCTTGTACAAATGCATCCTGGAGCTTGATCATCACAATATCCCCCAAATTCAGAGTCCTGGGCCAACCACCGCAAATGACATGCAAACTCACAGCTGGTTGCACTGCGCTGCTGAGGAACTTCAGAAAAGATTTTCCTCTTTCATAGAAGAGAGCCTTCAGTGCCAAAATACCCATTGAGTATCCACAAAGGAGGGGTTGGACTCCAGGAGTCCATCATAAATATCAATGCCATCATGGCCTTAGCAGTTCTGCCGCAAGGGTCACCTAGCAGCACTGGAGAGTAGCATGATCTGCACAAAGGTCCAGAGATTATGAATAAAGTATTACCAGCCAACGGCCGAAGGATATGCGGGCCACATGGGTTGGAGAATGGGAGCACTCGTTGCCCTAAGGTTACCTCCTACGCAGCCCAGAACAACAATTCTAAAAAACACACCAAAAATCTCAAAGCAAGACACGAAAGGAGATTTTCAACCAAAACATATCCTAGCCATGAACCAGTTAGGACAGTAACAGTCTGAACAAAACATAATGGTCCAAACAACAGATATCTAGCAGCAGGTCCCAAGTAGCTGCATATCCCCCTGGGATGCACCAGTGCTTACACATAGAGGAACAGCAACTGGAACATGGAGTTCAGAAAGCAAACAGTAAACAGGGAGCAGGAAGGCAACACACACACGTCACAGTTTTTAAATGAGGGTTATGAGGAGTCGACAAAGCAGCCAAGTGGCTAATGGGAATGAGGATATGGAAGTAGAAATTACTACATCCAAGACAGGAGCCAAACTCAAACAGCTTAATGAGACCAAACTCGGAGGCCTGAATAATCTCCATCCAAGAATATTAAAAGGAACTAGCATATGAAATTGCAAGCCCAATAGCAAGGATTTTTAATGAATACATAAATTCAAGGGTCATACTCCATGACTGGAGAATCACAAATATAGTACCAATATTTGAGGAAGGGGAAAAGAAGTGATCTGGGAAACTACAGGCCCATTCATTTGACCTTGATCATATTAGAACAAATACCGAAAGAGAGAGTGATTAAAGACAGAGGTAAATGGTAATTGGGATAAAATACATGATTTTACAAAAGGTAGATCATGAGAGACCCACCGTGACTTCTTTCTTTGAGAACATAACCAATTTTCTAGACAAAGATAATGCAACTCATCTAACCTCTCTGGATCTCAGTAAGTATTTAATACAGTTCCACATGGGGAATTATTTGCTAAATGGGAGAAGATGAGGATTAATAGGAGACTTAAAAGGTGGGTAAAGGAACTGGTTAAAGGGGAGACTACAACAGTCATGGTGAAAGGTGACTTGTCAGGCTGGAGGGAGGTTACTAGTGGAGTTTCTCAATGATCAGTCTTGGGACCAGTCATATTTAACATTTTAATTAATGATCTTGGTACAAAAACTGGGAAGTTGGGAGATCTCACACAAGAAGATCTGGACAACCTGGAAAACTGGAGTAACAGAAATGGGATGAAATTGAACAGAGCAAAGTGCAAGGTCATGCACTTAGAAACTAATAAGAATTTTTGCTATAAACTAGGGATTTACCAGTTGGAAGCAACAGAGGAAGAGAAAGACCTGGGTGCATTGGTTGACCACAGGATGACTACAAGCCACCAACATGATGCAGATGTGAAGAAGGCACTGGTGAGACCTCATCTGGAACACAGTGTGCAATTCTGATCTCCTATATTTAAGAAAGATTAATTCAAACTGGAACAGGTGTGGAGAAGGGCTACTAGGATGATCAAGGGAATGAAGAACTTGACTTATGAATGGAGATATAAGGAGCTTGGCTTGCTTAGTCTATCCAAACAAAGGCTAAGGGGAGATATGATTGCTCTTGGAACTGGGTGAATACCATCTGGTCCAGGTGACTTATTACTATTTAATTTATCAATTGATTCCAAAAACTCCTCTAATGCCATCTCAACTGGGACAATTCCTCAGATTTGTCACCTAAAAATGGCTCAGGTGTGGGAATCTCCCTCACATCCCCTTCAGTGAAGGATGATGCAAAGAATTCATTTAGTTTCTCTGTAGGGGCCTGGTTTTCCTTGAGTGCTCCTCTGGCACCTCTGTCATCCAGTGGCCCCCCACTAATAGTTTGGCAGGCTTCCTGCTTCTGATGTGCTTAAAATTATTTTGCTGTTAGTTTTTGAGTCTTTGGCTAGTTGCTCGTCAAATCCTTTTTTGGCCTTTCTAATTATACTTTTACACTTGACTTGCCAGAGTTTATGCTCCTTTCTAATTTCCTCAGTGGGATTTAACTTCCAATTTTTAAATATTTGTCACAAAAGAAAATATTAGGGGAGGTAACAGGAAAGGAATGAAGGGATGCACGGAATAAGCTTGATAGCTTGGTCCAGTTGACATGTTAGTTCCTAGGGATTTTTGTGTTAGTGGGATGGGGTGTTTTTATGATTATTTAATTTTACTTATTTATTTTGTTTAAAAGGAATTAGGAGCGGGAAAGCTGGGGTTTGTGGATGACAGGAGAATGTAAGCGACTAAATGAGAACTCACTCAAAGCTTGGGGGAAGGTGACGTTTCTCCTAAAACAAAATATAAGAAGCAGTTCCTTTAAAATTCAAGGAGTAAGTGGTACAGCTGAGTTGACTAAATGTTATCAGAGCAAGGCACAGAGTGGTGCCAGCCTGGAAAGACTGACTTCAGAAAGCAGCATTTCAGAAATTAGTGTCGTATTGAAAGGTTGGGACTGGTAATTCCAAAATGTACACTTTGGGGACAAGAGGCAGCACACTCTTGGAGAGAGATCTTCAGCTGTGGAATTCATTCCCTCCAGTAATCCAGCAGAGACTTACCCAGTAGATCTATATACCACATCTATCTGCTCATGCAGTGGCTTGACTGTGAGCCATTAGTGCGTTATTTATGGACAGCTGAGGCTGTACAACAAGGGGAGATTTTTTGCTAACTATTGTGGCCAGTTTGACAAAAAGCCTTACATGTATGTGATCCATATTATGTGCTCAGATGCTGCATCTATGGGCACACAAACCATTACATATATAAATAAGTTAGACACAAAAAAAGGGCCTGGGAGAGCAGCGAGGACACAGAGGAGAAAGAATATGTGACCAGGGATGAAAAAAAAAAGTCTGGAGCAGACAGTCAATGTGGCACTAGAGTGGGAAAATATGGTGTGTAGAGAACAGTGTTGGAACTGCAGTGCAAGCTATCACTCCAAGAGCAGGAAGAGGAGGAGAGGGTTCTGGTCCTACTTGCAGGTTAGGGAGACTCTGTGGCAAAACATGGGATCAGAGTCCATCTAGAAAGAGCCAGTTAAAAGCAGGTGGGGTGAGCTGTACCTTTCTACCTTAGGTAGTCTCCTGTTTTCTCTCTGTTTTGGGTTATTGGGTATAATTGTTCTGAATTCTAAGAAGTAGTGTTATGTTGCAGCCCTCCAGCAAGAGAATTTATGTTTTTATCTAATTTCCCACTCTGTGTGCTGTGAGTACCACAGAAAGAGAGGAGTAAGAGTGGAATCAGGGGCAAGGAAAAATGACTGAGAACAGCGAATGGAGAAAGAGAGATAACAACATAGTAGGGAAGGGAGCAAGGTGCAGAGAAAGTGTTGGGGAGAGAGAGAGTGCATGCAACCATGGGAGGACACAGGGAGCAGGGTCTATTGATTTAAATAACTAATTTTAATCATGATTAAAATCAGCAAGCAGGAAACCTTGATTTAAATCCTTGGTTTTAATCATGTTTTCCAGTTGTACTTTTTAGTTATTTTTCTAAAGAAGGGTGGATTCTCATTGGTTGGAAACCATTCAAACAAGTTGATTTACAATTAAATTAAATTAATTACAGCATTTACACTAATTTTTTTCTAAATGTTTCTTTTTGCTAGCCAGGAGGATACACTGCATCTATACACATTTACTTAAAACAACTATACAGCTTAATTTACAATAAATATGACTGAAAAAATGTTAAATAAGGAATGTATAATTCACCATTTTCTTTACCAGATTATTAGGTTTTTTTAACTTTTGATTTATGCCATGCTCTATTTGGATGGAAATTCAAATTCAAAAACAACATTTTCAAATTGTTTATTAGTTAAATAAAACTACTTTAAATGTGCTTGATATCTATAAAAACACATTTGTCATTTAAAATTAACTGAATTATTAAATAAAGGAAGTATTTTCTGTAGTTAATGAAACAGTTTCTGGTCACGATATCCTTCATGATTTTAGAATTTGTCAATGTCATCCTCTCACAACTCATTTTTATTCATTGATTTGAAGAGGAAAACAAGCTCATCTGCTTTTTCAATTCCCAATTGGCTTCTTTACTTTAAATAAACTAGTTATTGAACTGAACTAGTTGAACAAACTGAAATGAAGAAAGTATTCTCTCTGCACCTGAAGAAGAGCTTACTGCTATCAAAGCTGGCTTAGTATTTCAACAAACTGGTTCCAGGTCCTTATCCTGTGACTTCCAACAGTTCAGTGATTTGACTCGCTTTAAAACTTGGCAGCAAATATGTACTGCTTAATATTATTTTTGTTATTAAATTTCCATGATTGTAATACATCATAACAATGTTAGGCTTTAACATAGGTTGTTAAATTCAAATTTAACTGTAAATATAGATTTTTTTAAAAATAAATCTATTTAATTTAAAAATCAGATTGTTTCCAATTGTCAATTTTTCTGTTTCAGAGATTGGAATCACTGGAGCAAAGAGAAAGTGATGGGGGGAAATGAGATAGAAAGCAAGAGAACAACATTAGAGGGAGATAGGAAGACAGAGAGGCAAATTTCACAGCTGCTCTTCTGGGTATTCCTTTTTTTCCTCCCGCCATTTCCTTTTGGTTTCTCTCTCTATTTCTTCACATATTACAGTGCACAGAAGAGATTCTACATACAATAATGATCCCATGGACATATAACAGAGAAAATGCCTATGGTGGTCTACACTATCACGCCCACTGTTAATAGTACTGATATAGATATACAAATATTAGAGCAAAGATTGGAGACTTTGACTATGGGCTCGATCTTGCAAAGTGATGAGCACAATTAGGAGGTGGCAAAGCTGACCACATCCCAGAAAGCATTTACCTACCAGGATCAAACCATATGGATTCAATCCTGAATTTCCTGTGTGCCTGAAACTCCCACCAAACTTTCTAAAAGTTTTGGGCATGCAATGAATACAGAATCAGACCACATATAATATGTGGAAACTAGTGTGGGAGAAAGAGCTCTTGGCATTAAAATATTCTAGGAGCAAACGGGAGTGACAATGCCCTTTGCAAATGCATGCTTTGTTTTTCTTTCCAGGAAATATTGATTTGTTTTACCAAAAGCAGAGCACTATAATTGGCTGAGTGGTGTATTTCAACAGCAAGAGATACAAGGTACACTTACAATTGTTCTGGGAACCAGTACTTAAAATGAAAAAAAACACATTATGGGCCAGATTTTTATCTGTCACATTACTGTAAATCTGGAGTAATTTCACTCATTTTAATGGAGTTGTTCTGGATCTGCAGCAGTTCAAATGACCAGAATCTGGCTCTGTGAGCCAACTCCTGAGAGGTGCAGAAGTTACTGTTGATGTCAGTGGGAGATTTATGTGCTCGGCTCTCATTGGGATTTGGCAATACTCTGGCATGTGCAATATTATATGATGACCAACATTTTCAAACCTGAATGCCTAAAGGGAGGCTCCTAGATCCAATCACAAATGTCTTTTCAGTCGCTGGGCACTACAAATGCGGACTGTGTAGTTCCTATTGACTCAAGAGACATTTGTGGTTGCCCAGCACTTATGAAAATCAGGCCACTTGGGTATCTAACTATGGATCTAGGAGCCTCCCTTTAGGCACTCATGTTTGAAAATTTTGGTTTTATATTTCAGAGCTGGGTAAATAATGCAACAAATTGCATGAGCAGTTACTCATTTTTTTTAATTGTATTCATTCTGGTTTGTGCCCATTTTTGTCACACACAAAAACTGAGATTTGGACAATAGACGTCTGCTTGAACAACAATGGAACATTAGGAATAAGAGCAAACTGGTGTGGAGAGAGGAGGCGTCGTTCTGAAGCTTCACCATCAAGTATATTCAAACATTTTAAATAATTAAAAAATCCCAAAACTTAGGTTTCACCTGCATTTGAAGCTTCTCAACCAGCCAAAAACGCAAGTATAGAAAATGGCAGCAGGTCTGCTAGAGAATGCCTCTAGGGAAGAATATGGCCACATGTCCTCATGTGACTCCTCACACTGCAGACTGGGATACACTGTACCTATACAATAACAAAATTATTTTTTTTTCAAAGGAAAAACAAGGCAGCCAAATGCTGAGATCCTATCTTACTTTTTACTTTACTGAAGTTATGGGAGTTTGCTTGAGTCAGGTTTTGGGTAAGGAGTCAAAGACTTCAAGCGTCAACCCAAACTGAACACAGAAGAAGCTAATTACAAGACCCTAAATTGTTTTAACCCTTAACTTCCTTTAGCTCCACCTCCTCTATTTGCTCTCCTCACTACCTGTTATATAATGCTGATCTTAAACAAAGCTTGTTGGGAGCAGGAACTGTGTTCTAACAGGGGACTGGGGGAAAGACAGGCTGAACCAGACCTCTCCCACTGGAGCCCTAATTGAGGGAGAATTGGAGCCGGCTGAGTAAGCCTGCATGGAGTGGGCCAATGAGGAGCAGCTGTTGGGCTCCTTAGCAAGGTGCTATAAAGGTTCACAGGAGGGAAGCGCAGAGGAAGGGTGGCAAACAGCCTGAATAAAGGAGAAAGCCACAGAAGGAGGGTGAGCTCCTCTTGGTCAGTAACTGAAACTGTGAGGCCCCAAGGCTGTTAAGCTGGACTGTGTGTCAATAGACTGTGGTGGCTAACAACCTGTAAATAAAGTGCACTGGTGAGAGCACGAAGCCGAAGTCTGTGCGTGGTTTGGGGGCGCAAAGGACCTGAGCAGCAGGAGGGCCCTGCGTGAATCTGCTACATGTGTCTATCTGTAAAGTACCAGGCTCACTTATGACACTTTGTAAACAATCAATGTAATTATCATATTAATGTTTATAGCATTTAATATGCTTATGCAAACTGTAAACTCTGATACAACACATGCATAATCAAGGGAAGGAAATCTAAAATCATGAACTAGAAGCCAATCCGGATGGTCCACATGACTGGCCTAGCACTACACAACATATAGTTGAACTCGTTTGTTGACAGATCACGCATGAGGGGCATCTAGCTTCTGTCTGTTTATTACAGCATGTCTTAATGCTCAATCTCACTCTCTGGGTCAATCATGGCACTCTAAATCGAAGACTCATAGACTCATAGGTCAGAAGGGACCAATATGATCATCT